>ML844135.1:16968-34346 GCA_009831015.1 Picea engelmannii | reverse complement strand
GGGGGGGGGGTAAAAATGACTTCATGTATTATATCACAGAGTTCAGGTCCCTAAAGAGAAAATAGGGTGATTCTGTGTCTGATTTCTCCAAAATATTCAACAAGGTGTACAATAAAATCCCTATTGAGATAAAGCCTACATAGGCCTTTTCCAAAATTACCTATGCGAGTGATTTTGACCCCGACTTCTGCCTCCTTTTAAGAGAGAGAAGAGCTAGCTCCTTGGCTCATATGAAAGATGCAGCCTTGGAAGTAGAGTCTAACATATTGGCAATTGATCGACTCAGAAATAAGGCTGATAAAGACAGAGGAAGGAGAATATTTGAAACCTCAACCTCCAGTTCCTCTGCCCTCCCCCCTCAAATGGACGAAGTAACCAAGTTTCTAAAATCACTTTCAGCCATGATGGAAAGGTTGGAATTAGAAGGGAAGAGGACATACATAAATCCTCAAAATGTTGATAACAGAGGCAACTTCAGGAGGCCGAATAATAATGCTCCACAGATCATGCCTAGGGAGCAGAGGGATAGAGATAGAAATGATCAAAAAATTCAAACCCCTCTCCAAAATAACCTTGTTACTAAGGAGGAGAGGGAGGAAGAAGATCTTGAGCTAGACCCTGGAATTCATTGTATTGGAGACACCTCCCCATTTCCTCATTTCACTCAATCTTCATACGAGGAATCCCTCATGAACAATTAAGTAAATGAGCTGAGTAAAGGGGAAAAGGTCAATAATAGCCCAATAAAATGCAACCTCTGGTCTTAGAAGAATGAAGGGAAGTCTGACGTCACTGATCCATCTGCTAGAGCAGAAAATCCTGCTAAAGATGTAGCAAACCATAGCAAAGAAAAGAAAGCTCAGAATCCCCCACCAATAGCCAATGATATTGTCCTAGAGGTGAGAGAAATTCTGAAGCCCCTTTCCTCCTTTAATTTTGAGCATGAAATCCAAAAGATCAGGATCCCTGTAACCCTTTCAGAGCTGTTCAAGCAAGAAGACTTCAAAATATCCCTCTCTAAGCTGTTGCAGTCTGAGCCATCCCGCCATTCCACAGAGTCAATGAACCTCCAAGGCGAAAAACCAACAGTCATCCTAGGTCCTATGGTAGAAGACAGAGATGATTCATCCCCTCCCTTCTACACATACTTGAACATACACGATAAGGTGCTGCATAACTTTTTGATGGATTCTAGGGCATCTCATAATCTCATGCCCAAGACTGTCATGGAATAATTCAAATTAGAAATCACTATAACTTATCATGATTTATATTCTTTTGATTCGAGGAGGGTGCTATGTCTTGGGGTCAACAAAGATCTGGTGGTAACCTTGTTTCAGCTACCCATGAAAAGTGTGGTCATGGATATCGTGGTGGCTGATGTTATCATTGATGAAGCCGATCCCACCAATCATCCTATCTTTGCACTTGATACTGATTTGGGATCCAACTTACTGCAGCTCACCGATGCCCCTGAACCTCCTCTTGAGATCAGAAGGTCCATTACTCTCTAGGGAGATTCTCCTTGAATTACCTCTGTGTGGAAAATGTTTTTTGATGGAGCCTCTTCTAGAGAATGTGTTAGTGCTGTAGTAGTTTTTGTTTCCCCTGCTCAGGAAACCACATCTCTGTCATAAAAATTAGAATTTGAAATTACCAATAATGTTGTAGAGTACGAAGCTCTTGTTTTGGGCTTAAGGGCTGCAAAAGATATGGGAATTGAGGAGATATCAGTGTTTGGGGATGCCGAGTTGGTTGTACGACAGATCATAAACGCGTATCACGCTAAACACCCTCGGCTCAGAAGTTACATAAATGAAGTGTGGGATCTGGTTGACAACGTTTTCTTGGCTTTCAACATTTCATTTGTTCCCAGAGAAGAAAATGTGATTGCCCTCTCTCTGTATGTCTCAGCCAGCCATTTCAGAATCCCACTGCCACCTAAGCTTAGGTATGATGTTGAGATTAGATATAGGCCCTTTGTACCTGATAATATCAAGCATTGGAATGTGTTCGAGGATGATCTTGAGATCAAAGGATTTCTTGAGTCGGTTGACGAGTTATCTGCACTACATGTTGATCAGGATCATGATTTCGAGGGTGACCCTCCCCCTGAAGTATTTGTGGATAAAATTGCTAATCACCATATTTTTCAGCTGCCTATCTGTCACTTTCCAAAGGGACTAGTTCCTTTAGAGAGATTTTTTGATGGGAATGATGTCGTAGTAAAGGGTAAGGTTTCAAATGAGGATGTTGAGGTAGCTGAGTGTAATATTGGCAAGGAGAAGAATCCAAATTTTGTCAAGCTGTTAAGAAACCTGTCAAGGGAGAAGAGGGCCGAGTATGCTGAGCTATTGAAAGAATTCGATGATGTATTTGCCTAGACCTATGAAGACCTCAGAATGTATGAGCAGGCCAAACCGTTTAGGCAGAAATTAAGGAAAATAAATCCTATACTACTGCCTATTATGGAAAGGGAGGTAAAGAAGCTGATGGACACCCAAATCATTGTTCCTTTGAGATATTGTGAATGGGTAGACAACCTGGTCCCATTGAGAAAGAAGAGTGGAGAAATCAGAGTCTGTGTCAATTTCAGAAATCTGAATAGGATCTCTAAGAAGGACAATTACCCATTGCCAAAGATGGAACACATATTGCAGAGGGTGACTGTTGCATCCAAGATTTCCATGATTGATGGATTTTCTGGCTACAATCATATTTTTGTGTTGTCTGAAGATAGAGAAAAGACAACCTTCACCACTCCTTGGGGCACATTCATGTATGAAAAAATGCTCTTTGGATAGATGAATGCAGGAGAAAGAGATAAATTTGTGGTCATCTATCTGGATGACATAACAATCTTCTCCAAATATGATAAAGAACATTGCCAACATTTGAGAAAGGTCTTCTCAAAATGCAGGAGGTTTGGTCTCTCCCTAAATCCCAAGAAGTCTTTATTTGCCATGCAGGAAGGAAAGTTTTTGGGAAACATTGTATCAGCTGATGGGGTCAAGATTGACCCAAACAGGGTGGAAGCTATTCAAGCCTTGTCCCTTCCCAGGTCCAAGAAAGAGGTTCAGTCTTTCCTGGGCCAAATTAATTTTCTGAGAAGGTTTGTTTCAAATTTTTCCAAATTGGTGAAACATATCACCACCATGCTTAGGAAAGGGAATGAAGTAAAATGGACTACTGAGCCTAGAGAATCCTTCAACCAAATCAAAAAATCATTGACTGAGGCACCTATGTTGATCAGTCCTGATTACTCCAAAGATTTTCTGATTTTTCCTTTTGCTTCTTTTAAGACAGTGGTAGTTGTTCTATTGTAGAAAAACGCTGAAGGGCTGGAGCAACCTATTTCATTTTTCAGTAGAGCACTAAGAGACGCAGAGGTCAGATATGACATCATGGAAAAGCAGGCCTATGCCTTGGTAAAATCTCTAAAATATTTCAGAGTCTATGTTTTACATTAAAAAATCATTGCATATGTTCCTTCAGCTTCTATGAAGGACATTCTCATTCAACCTGACATAGATGGGAGAAGGAGCAAATGGATTGCCAGAATCCTTGAATTTGATCTGGAAATAAAACCTACCAAGCTAGTTAAAGGCCAAGGTTTAGCCAAGCTATTGGCTGAATCTAATTGTAAATCTTTGGGGGTCAATTTCATCGACACTTTCTTAGAAGATCAACAAGCAGATTTGTTTGATAAAATTTCTCAGGACAACCCTTTATTGACAAAATGCACCTGGTATAAAGACATTATATCTTTTCTGCAAGAGTTGTGACCTCTAGATGGAATGGGGAAAAGAAAGGCAAGATATTTAAAGCTCAAAGCAATCAGATATTGCCTTATTGACCAGGTCTTGTTTTGGAAAGACCCGTTAGGAGTGCTCCTGAGATGTCTAGACCCACAAGAGGCCCAAAGGATTATATTTGAGTTCCATGACAACCTATGTGGGGGACATAATTTTTGGAAAACCATATCCTACAAAATTCTTAGGGCTGGGTACTACTGGCCTACTCTATTCACTGATGTCTGTGTGAAAATTAGTGCTTGCATCAAATGTCAGAAATTCTATGGGAAGCATCCACTCAAGTCTTTGTCATTGAAGCCTGTACTAGCTTCGGGACCCTTTCAACAATGGGGCCTAGAATTTATTGGGGAAATTCATCCTCCTTCAAGTGGTCAGTACATGTGGATCCTCACTGCAACAGATTATTTCACCAAGTGGATAGAAGCTATCCCCACAAGGAGTGCTTCTCATAAGTTGATCATGGGTTTCCTGGGGGATATTATAGTAAGATTCGGCTGTCCAAGTAGGATCATCACGGATAACGCGACATCATTCAGAGATGAGCCATTGATAAGATTTTGTAAGCAGTTTGGAATTTCATTAATTCACTCAACCCCGTACTATCCACAAGGGAAAGGACTGGCAGATTCCTCTAATAAAAGCTTTATAAATATTATCAAAAGACTGTTAGAGGACAACAAGAAAGCATGGGATTCAAAGCTCAAATTTTCTTTGTGGGCTGATAGAGTGACAACAAAGAGGTCCCTGGGTATCTCTCCTTTCCAGCTTGTATACGGGACTGAAACAATTTTTCCTTACCAATTCGCCTTTCCTATGGAGAAATTATTCTAGAATTGCCACGAAGAGCCTAATGAGATGATCAAGAGGATACATCAACTGGTATAAGTGCAGCATGCAAGAGATAAACTTCTAGACATAGCGCATCACCGTCAGCAGAAAATCAAGCAGACCTTTGACAGGAAGAGAAATAAGGAAGAGTTCCAGTCGGGAGATCTGGTCCTCAAATGGGATGCGCCCAGACTGGACAAGGGAAAGCATGGTAAATTTGAAGCCCTTTGGATCAGCCCCTTCAAAAATTTTGAAGCATTTCTCCACAACACTTACACGTTGCGGGATTTGGAGGGTGGCGAAGTTGTTGGTGGCCCTGTAAATGGGCACTTCCAGAAAATATTGTTTGTTTGAAGCCGCAGTCGGCGCCCCACCATTGTAAATACCGTTCAAGTTTTATGTTTATTTTGTCTTTAATAGAAGACTCCATATTCCAACACTAAGGCACTGAAGCTGCAGAAAGAGTTCTTAGAGCCTCATAGGGAGGACTTTATCCCCCATGGAGCCTAATGTTATCACATAAATTCGTCAAGGTCTTGTGAGTCTTTGTTTTCCACCTAGGTTTGTAATTTTTCCTGTTCCTCTCCTTTTACAAATTTGATCGTAAGTTTTCCTTTCAGCTCATAGTGTTTAGTTGTTTACCTTCACCCATTTGACATACTTGTTTTTCCTTAACTGCTTTCCTGAAAAATATCGGCCCTTAGCCTTCATGTTCTCCCCTAAGGCCGATCACCCCTCTTTTGCCTCTGCCACTGACCCCTTTATTTTCCTGAGATCTCAGCCAGTCATCCGAGTAATTGTTCATGGGTTGCGGTCATGACCACCAAGCACAACATTTGAAGTAGTTTGATGTGGACTCAAATAAAGCGAGCGAGAAAAATCAGATCAAAGACGATCGGGTGATCAGGATTCTGCAGTTGCACGAAATATAGTGCCAGAGGTCCGAAATCACGGGGTCCATCCTAGCTGTTGGTGCTGCAAAAGACACGTGGTGCGCAATCAATGTTTCGTGGTTTCGCGAGATGGAGCGGTCAAGGAGAAAGTCATCAGAACTCACGAAATGAGAAATCACGATAAGATCGTGGCCGTTAATAAAAGAATAAAGTTGGACCGTTTGATCAACTTTTCACGATTTCACAAATCGAGAAAGTAAGAGGGAGGAGTTTTGAAGATTCATGAAGCACGATGTCCTGAAGTGGCGATGTCGTCTTGAGAATTCAATCAAAGGGGACGCATGTCACATGATCCAAGTGTCGTGATTTCGCGACTCAAAGGTTTAAGTGTAGAACACAACATGAGCTCGCGAAACACGAAATCACGATGCGCCTGAGAGTTGGACCTATGATCATAGCCCACATTCATATGAAAGGTGGGGCCACAAGGAAAAGTAAAGCACCTGTCAAGGAGAGGGTAACTGAGCTTGTTCAAGGAGATGATCTTGGCCGTCGGATTTGAGGCAAATCCAACCGTTTATCCGAACGGACCACTTCGTGGAAGAAGCATTGGGATATTTGAAATCAAGGGGAGTGAAAACTCTCGAAATGCAAAATCCTGAGATTTCAGATGGGATAAGCACGAGGTCATAACCCGAGGTCACGCGGGGCAAAGAAAAGGAGTTGCACAAAAGATCAAAGCACCCGAGTCGGTCACAGAGAAGGATCTGCATGGCCTCGAGGCACCATAATTGACTCGAAGGATTTGTGAGCTCACCTGGAACATTCATGTGTGTTAGGCTTCGTCCCGATCCCAATAAAAGTAGGTAATGAAAATAGGGAAGGTGGTTGAAACCTCGTTTCACCACATAAATGTAAATCATGGAAAGTCTGGTCATGGAGGGAAGATTGTCAGCCGAAGGTTCCTTGTCACGGATTTTCTTGTGAAGCCCATACTGATTCGATCTTGCGTGTGAAAGAAGAATGCAAGTTCACCCTCACATGAGAAAATGAAGACGACAAGCCTTGAATGTGATAGATAGAATTTGCTTGTGAAGGGAGCAAGTTGTTTTTGAGTATAAATACTCAGTTTTGATATTTTGTTAGGGTTGATGGTAGATCAAAGCTCCCGTATTGTAAAGTTTTAGTAAAGCCTCTGGCTTCTGGTTATGTATCTGTATTTGAGACTTCTTGTTTAATGACAGTCGGCTTCCTTGCTCCATCTTGTTTGCCTCTAATACTAAAAGAGTTCATGATTGATTGATTCACATGAATTGTTGTGACTGTGTTATGATGGATGTTTGATCATAACATTGTTATGATTTCTTTCAGTTTCCTTGTAATTTAAATTCAAGAAGTTCTTGTGTTTAAGTTTTTCCTCTTTGGGCTGCTGGAAGACCTGATGTTAACATCAAACCTTTACATTTTTCTCACCGAAGTCTTCCTCTTATTCACCCTTACTACAACTTACTGACTGAAGTTAAACCAAGACCTCACTTGTTTGTGCATATCAGTCCAGTTTCCTGAGTTAAGATGATATTATCTCGAGATTGCGCCCATTTGACCCTCTTATAACCAATCTGTGACACAAAATTCTGATGGGTATCAGGCTTACCTCTGCCGCAATCCAGGGGTGACTTCTGGTGCTAACATTTCTGGCATCGTTTTCAGGGACGAAATTGAAGATTTTACCTGGGATTGAATGACAAAGCTTACTAGTTATGAAGGTGCAGTAGAACTTAGTACATCAAAGATTGCAATTGTACACTTGGCGAATCCACCATGGTGACTCCATTGATGTGAATCCGCCGGCGACTCCACTATTTTAGTTGTGGCTTCTAGAGGCAGACACATGAGGTCTACTCCGCAGTTGCCTCTACCGACTCCTGAAGCCGATCGAGAGAAAATTGTCAGAAGGGAAGGCCCTCAGAGAAGGTACCTCTACTGCTAAACCAGGTACTTCTAATGATTTTCATTGTCCTTTTATAGAAACTCATATATATGCTTCTCATTTTCCTAGCGTACCGTCTACTGGAGTTTCTCGAATTTTAAATTTTGGGAGTGTTCCTGTGGATTTTTCTCCTCCTGGTTTGGGATTGGAAGGAGAAATCCTTGTCACTCCTCTTTCCCATGAACTAGTGCCATGGATTAGACCCAGGAACTCAAGAGATTTACCCACTCCAGGATTTACCACCCCTTCTCCTTTTAGAGTTACTGGTTTTACAGAAAAAGAAAGCTCTGCTCTCCCCAGCCCTGTGACTTTTTCCTCAAATCCTCCACTGTTTCCATTTCCCCCGGGAAGTTCAGTTCCAGCCTCCCCTGTTCAAACCCCTTCTCCTCCTAAATCTCCTCCACCTCATATCTTGATGGAGGGTGCTAATCCCCCTAGAAACATGATGGACGTCATAGTGGCTGCGAGATATTCCCCCTGGTCTTGCCTCAGCCTCTTAATGCCCTCCGAGCCAGTGGCTACCTTAAGAAACAACCTAAGTTTACAGGGGATGGAGATATAACCGCAGAGGATCACTTTGAAGCTTTCTATAGTTATGCGGATAACTATGTCATAGTAGATGAAGATGTATGGATGAGGATTTTTGTTCACAGTCTTGATTGAGAGGCCAGAAATTGGTTCAAATCTCTGGCTCCTGGATCCATCGTTGGGATTGAGGATCTTGATGACGTGTTCTTGAGACAATGGGGGGATAAAAACGACTTCATGTATTATATCATAGAGTTCGGGTCCCTAAAGGGAAAAGAGGGAGAGTCTATCTTTGATTTCTCCAAAAGATTCAACAAGATGTACAATAAAATCCCTGCTGAGATAAAGCCTACAGAGGCCTCTGCCAAAATTACCTATGCCAGTGCTTTTGACCCCGACTTCTACCTCATGTTAAGAGAGAGAAGAGCTATCTCCTTGGATCATATGCAAGATGCATCCCTGGAAGTAGAGTCTAACATATTGGCAGTTGACCGACTCATAAATAAGGCTGATAAAGACAGAGGAAGGGGAAGATCTGAAACCTCAACCTTAGTTCCTCTGCCCTCCCCCCTCAAATGGACGAAGTAACCAAGTTGCTAAAATCACTTTCAGCCAGGATGGAAAGGTTGGAATTAGAAGGGGAGCAGACATACATAAATCCTCAAAATGTTGATAACAGAGGCAACTTCAGGAGGCCGAATAACAATGCTCTTCAGATCATGCCTAGGGAACAAAGGGAAAGAGATATAAATGATCATAAAATTCAAACCCTTCTCCAAAATAAACTTGTTACTGAGGAGGAGAGGGAGGAAGAAGAGCTTGAGCTAGAACCTGAAATTCATTGTATTGGAGACACCTCCCCATTTCCTCATTTGACTCAATCTGCATATGAGGAATCCCTCATGAACAATCAAGTAAATGAGTTGAGTAAGGGGGAAAAATCCAATAAGATCCCAAGAAAATACAACCTTCGGTCTAAGAATAATTAAGGGAAGTTTGACGTCCCCGCTCCAACTCCTAGAGAAGAAAAACCTGCTAAAGATGCAGCAAACCACAACAAAGAAAAGAGAGCTCAGAATCCCCCACCAATATACAATGATATTGTCCCAGAGGTGAGAGAAATTCTGAATCCCCCTTCCTCCTTTAGTTTTGATCATGAAATCCGAAAGATCAGGATCCCTGTACCCCTTTCAGAGATTTTCAAGCATGAAGACTTCAAAAGATCCCTCTCTAAGATGTTGTAGTCCGAGCCATCCTGCCATTCCACAGACTCAGTGAACCTCCAAGACGAAAAACCAACAGTTGTCCTAGGTCCTATGGTAGAAGACATACATGATTCATCCCATCCCTTATACACATCCCTGAACATACACGATAAAGTGTGGCATAACAGTTTGATGGATTCTGGGGCATCCCATAATCTCATGCCCAAGAATGTCATGGAAGAAATCAGATTAGAAATCACTAGAGCTTATCATGATTTATATTCTTTTGATTGGAGGAGGGTGCCATGTCTTGGGGATTTCCATGATTGATGGATTTTCTGGCTACAATAAGATTTCTGTCCTGTCTGAAGACAGAGAAAATGTAGTGTTCACCACTCCTTGGGGCACATTCATGTATGCCAAAATGATCTTTGGATTGATGAACGCAGAAGCTACCTTCCAGTGAGCCATGGACATCACATTCATTGGCGAAAGAGTTAAATTTGTGGTTATCTATCTGGATGACATAATAGTCTTCTCCAAATATGATAAAGAACATTGCCAACATCTGAGAAAGGTCTTCTCGAAATGCAAGAGGTTTGGTCTCTCCTTAAATCCCAAGAAGTCTTTATTTTCCACACAGGAAGGAAAATTGTTGGGACACATTGTATCAGCCAATGGGGTCAAGATTGACCCAAACATGGTGGAAGCCATTCAAGCCTTGTCGCTTCCCAGGTCCAAGAAAGAGGTTCCGTCTTTTCTAGGCCAAATTAATTTTCTGAGAAGGTTTGTTTCAAATTGTTCCAAATTGGTGAAACATATCACTGCCATGCTCAAGAAAGGGAATGAAGTAAAACGAACCACTGAGCCCAGAGAATCCTTCAACCAAATCAAAAAATCATTGACTGAGGCACCCATGTTGATCAATCATGATTACTCCAAAGATTTTATGATTTTTCCTTTTGCTTCTTTTGATACGGTGGCAGTTGTTCTATTGTAGAAAAATGCTGAAGGGTTGGAGAAGCCTATTTCATTTTTCAGTAGAGCACTAAGACACACAAAGGTCAGTTATGACATCATGGAAAAACAAGCCTATGCCTTGGTAAAAGCTCTCATAGATTTCAGAGTCTATGTTTTACATTAAAAAATCGTTGCATATGTTCCTTCAACTTTTGTGAAGGACATTCTCATTCAACCTCACATAGATGGGAGAAGGAGAAAATGGATTGCCAGAATCCTTGAATTTGATCTGGAAATAAAACCCACCAAGCTAGTTAAAGGCCAAGGTTTAGCCAAGCTATTCGCTGAATCTAATTGTAAATATTTGGGGGTCAATTTCATCGACACTTTCTCAGAAGATAAACAAGAAGAGCTGTCTGATAAAACTTCTCATGACAACCCTTCATTGGCAGAATGCACCAGGTATAAAGACATTATATCTTTTCTGCAAGAGTTACGACCTCCAAATGGAATGGGGATAAGCAAGGCAAGAGCTTTAAAGATCAAAGAAATCAGATATTGCCTTATTTACCAGGTCTTGTACTGGAAAGACCCGTTAGGAGTGCTCCTGAGATGTCTAGACCCACAAGAGGCCCAAAGGATTATATTTGAGTTCCATGATAGCCTATGCGAGGGACATAATTTCTGGAAAACTACAGCCTACAAAATTCTCAGGGGTGGGTACTACTGGCCTACTCTATTCACTGATGTTTGTGTGAAAATTAGGGCTTGCATCAAATGTCAGAAATTATGTGGGAAACAACAACTCAAGTCTCTTCCATTGAAGCCTATACTAGCTTTGGGATCCTTTCAACAATGGGGCCTATACTTTATTGGGGAAATTCATCCTTCTTCAAGTGGTGAGCACAGGTGGATCCTGACTACAACATATTATTTCACCAAGTGGGTAGAAGATATCCCCACAAGGAGTGCTTCTCATAAGGTGATCATCGGTTTCCTGGAGGATATTATAGTAAGATTCGACTGTGCAAGAAGTATTTTCATGGATAATGCGACATCCTTCAGAGTTGAGCCATTGATCAGAATTTGTAAGCAGTTTGAAATTTCATTAATTCACTCAACCCCTTACTATCCACAAGGGAATGGACCGGCAGAGTCCTCTAATAAAAGCCTTATAAATATTATCAAAGGGTTGTTAGAGGACAACAAGAAAGCATGGGTTTTTAAGATCAAATTTGCTTTGTGGGATGATAGAGTGACAACAAAGAGGTCCCTGGGTATCTCTCCTCTCCAGCTTGTATATGGGACTGAAGAAGTTTTTCCTTCCTAGTTCGCCCTACCTGTGGCGGAATTCTTCCTAGACTGCCACGAAGATCTCGATGACATGATCAAGAGGACACATCAACTGGAAGAAGTGCAGAAGGCAAGAGAGAAACTTATGGATAGAGCACATCACCGTCAGCAGAAAATCAAGCAAGCCTTTGATAGGAAGATCAATAAGGAAGAGTTCCAGCTGGGAGATCTGGTCCTCAAATGGGATGCGCCCAGACAGGACAAGGGAAAGCCTGGAAAATTTGAATCCCTTTCGATCGCCCCCTTCAAAATTTCTGAAGCATTTCCCAAAAACACTTACAGGTTGTAGGATTTGGAGGGTGACAAAGTTGTTGGTGGCCCTGTAAATGGGCACATCCTAAAAATCATGTTTGTTTGAAGCCACAGTCGGTGCCCCACCATTGTAAATACCGTTCATTTTTTTATGTTTATTTTGTATTTAATAGAAGACTCCATAACCCAACACTAAGGCACTAGAGCCGCGAAAAGAGTTCTTAGAGCCTCACAGGGAGGACTCTATCCCCCATGGAGCCTAATATTAGCACATAAATTCATCAGCGTCTTGTGAGTCTGTGTTTTCCACCTAGGTTTGTAATTTTTCTTGTTCCTCTCCTTTTACAAATTCGATCGTAAGTTTTCCTTTCGGCTCATAGTGTTCAATTGTTTTCCTTCAGCCGTTTGACATACTTGTTTTTGCTTAACCGCTTGCTTGAAAAATATTGGCCCTTAGCCTTCATGTTTTCCGCTAAGGCTGATCACCCCTCTTTTGCCTCTGCCACTGACCCTTTTGTTTTCCCGCACTCTCAACCAGTCATCCGAGTAATTGTTCACAGGCCACGGTCATGACCACCAAGCGCAACATTTGAAGTGATTTGATGTGGAATCAAATCAAGCGAGTGAGAAAAATCAGATCAAAGGTGATCGGGTGATCGGTATCCTGCAGTTTCACGAAATATAGCGCCAGAGGTCCAAAATCGCGGGGTCCATCCTAGCCGTTGGTGCTGCAAAAGACACGTGGTGCATGATTAGTGTTTCGTGGTTTCGCGAGATGGAGCAGTCAAGGAGAAAGTCATCAGGATTCACAAAATGTGAAATCGTGATAAGATCGTGGTCGTTAATCAAAGAAGAAAGCTGGACCGTTGGATCAACTTTTCACGATTTTGCGAATCGGGAAAGTAAGAGGGAGGAGTTTTGAAGATTCACGAAGCGTGATGTTCCAAAGTGCCTATGTCGTCTGGGCCGTTCGATCAAAGGGGATGCGTGTCACCTGTTCCGAGTGTCACGATTTCACGACTCAGAGGTTTAAGTGTAGAATGCAACATGAGCTCGGGAAACACGAAATCGTGACGTGTCTGAGAGTTGGGCCCACGATCATAGCCCGCAGTCATATAAAAGGTGGGGCCACAAGGAAAAGGAAAGTTCCTGTCGAGCAGAGGGTGACTGAGGTTGTTTAAGGAGATGATCTTGGCCGTTAGATTTGAGGCAAATCCATCTGTTTATCCGAATGGACCACTTCGCAGAGCAAGCATCGGGATATTTGAAATCAAGGGGAGTGAAAACTCCCAAAATGCGAAATCTTGAGATTTCATATGGGATAAGAACGAGGTCATAACCCGAGGTCACGTGGGGCAAAGAAAAGGAGCTGCACAAAATATCAAAGCGCCCGAGTTGGTCACAGAGAAGGATCTGCGTGGCCTTGAGGCACCAGAATTGACTCGAAGGAGGCGTGAAGTCACCTGGAACATTCATGGGTGTCAGGTTTCATCTTGATCCCAATAAAAGTAGGTAATGAAAATAGGGAAGGTGGTTGAAACCTTGTTTCACCACATAAATGGAAAGCATGGAAAGTTGGTCCGTGGAGGGCAGACTGTCAGCCGAAGGTTCCCTGTCACGTATTTTCTTATGAAGCCCAAACCGATCTGATCTTGCATCTGACAGAAGAATGCAAGTGCACCCTCACAGGAGAAAATGCAGACGACAAGCCTTGACTGCGATAGCTAGAATGTGCTTTTGAAGGGAGGAAGTTGTTTTTGAGTATAAATACTCAGTTTTGATATTTTGTTAGGGTCGATGGTAGAGAAAAGCTCCTGTATTGTAAATTTTTAGTAAAGCCTCTGACTTCTGGTTATGTATCTTTATTTGAGACTTATTTTTTAATGACAATCAACTTCCTTGCTCCATCTTGTTTACCTCTGATACTAAAAGAGTTCATGATTGACTAATTCACATGAATTGTTGTGACTGTGTTATGATGGATGTTTGATCGTAATGATGTTATGATTTCTTTTAGTTTCCTTGTAATATAAATTCAAGAAGTTCTTGTGTTTAAGTTTTTCCTCTTTGGGCTGCTGGAAGACCTGATGTTCACAACAAACCTTTACATTTTTCTCACCGAAGTCTTCCTCCTATTCACCCTTACTACAACCTACTGACTAAAGTTAAATGAAGACCTCACTTGTTTGTGCATATCAGTCCAGTTTCTTGAATTAAGATGATATTATCTCGATATTGCGCCCATTTGACCCTCTTATAACCAATCTGTGACATAAAATTCTGATGGGTATCAGGCTTACCTCTGCCGCAATCCAGGGGTGACTTCTGGTGCTAACATTTCTGGCATCGTTGCCAGGGATGAAATTGAATATTTTCCTTGGGATTGAATGACAAGTATTACTAGTTATGAAGGTGCAACAGAACTTAGTACATCAAATATTGCAACTGTGCACCTGGCGACTCCACCGTGGTGACTCCATTGTTGCATATCCGCTGGCGACTCCACTATTTCAGTGGTGGCTTCTAGAGGCAGACACATGAGGTCTACTCCGCAGTTGCCTCTAGCAACTCCTGAAGCTGACCCAGAGAAAATTGTCAAAGTGGAAGGCCCTTCAAGAAGGTACCTCTACTACTAAAATAGGTACTTTTGATGATTTTCATTATCCTCTTATAGAAACTCTCGTATCTGCTTCTCATTTTCCTAGCATACCGTCTGTTGGAGTTTATCGAATTTTAAATTTTGGGAGTGTTCCTGTTGAGTTTTCCCCTCCTGGTCTGGGATTGGAAGGAGAAATCCTTGTCACTCATCTTTCCCTTGAAGTAGTGCCGTGGTTTAGAAGAAAGACCTCAAGAGATTTTCCCACTTCGGGCTTTAAAACCCCTTCTCCTTTTAGAGTTACTGGTTTTACAGAAAAGGAAATATCTACTCTCCCCAACCCTGCAACTTTTCCCCCAAATCCTCCGTTGTTTCCCTTTCCCCCAGGAAGTTCAGTTCCAACCTCATAATGAAATCCTCAAAATGTTGATAACAGAGGCAACTTCATGAGGCCGAATAACAATTCTCCTCAGATCATGCCTAGGGATCAGAGGGATAGAGATAGAAATGATCAGAAAATTCAAACTCCTCTCCAAAATAACCTTGTTACTGAGGAGGAGAGGGAGGAACAAGAGCTTGAGATAGACCCTGAAATTCATTGTATTGGAGACACCTCTCCATTTCCTCATTTGACGCAATCGACATACGAGGAATCCCTCATGAACAATCAAGTAAATGAGCTGAGTAAAGGGGAAAAGACCAATAATATCACAAGAAAATACAACCTCCAGTCTAAGATGAATGAAAGGAAGTTTGACGTCCCTGATCCAGCTCCTAGAGTTGAAAATCCTGCTAAATATGCAGCAAACCGCAACAAATAAAAGAAATCTCAGAATCCCCCACCAATAGCCATTGATATTGTCCCAAAGGTGAGAGAAATTCTGAAGCCCCCTTCCTCCTTTAGTTTTGAGCATGAAATCCAAAAGATCAGGATCCCTGTACCCCTTTCAGAGTCGTTCAAGCACAAAGACTTCAAAAGATCCCTCTCTAAGCTGTTGCAGTCTGAGCCATCCTGCCATTCCATAGACTCAGTGAACCTCCAAGACAAAAAACCAACAGTCGTCCTAGATCCTATGGTAGAAGACACAGATGATTCATCCCCTCCCTTCTACACATCCCTGAACATACACGATAAGGTGTTGCATAAATGTTTGATGGATTCTGGGGCATCTCATAATCTCATGCCCAAGACTGTCATGGAAGAACTCGGATTAGAAATCACTAGAGCTTATCATGATTTATATTATTTTTATTCGAGGAGGATGCCATGTCTTGGGGTCCTCAAAGATCTGGTGGTAATCTTGTTTCAGCTGCCCATGAAAAGTGTGGTCATGGATATCGTGGTGGCTAATGTTACTCCCAAGTTTGGTATGTTATTGTCAATATCTTGGATAAAAGGGTAACCTTGCAGATGGACCTCACGTATGCTACCATTCCAGTGTTCGGAGGAGAGCATAGAAGACTGTACATAGATGCTCAGTTGGCCTACATTATCAGTGATGAAGCCGATGCCACGAATCATCCTATCTTTTCACTTGATACTGATTTGTGATCCAGCTGACTGTAGTGTTAGAATATGAAATATGTGTGCTCGTTTTACCATTGAAAATAACCTTGTCACCCAACCATAGGCCGAAGCCACCCTCCGAGCACCTTAACCTTGACAGAGAATCACTCCGGAAGTAAACCCTACGCTAGATAGCCAAACAAATCCTAGCGCACCTTTCCCCAAGGATAGTGCATCAACAAGAGTTGATCAGATAGTCCAAACCCTAGCCAAGAGATAGTCCAAGCCAAAACGTAACTGCTAGATGCAACAACTGCACCAACAAATCTCCTCCACACCTGCGCACAAGACTGCAACTGCACTGCGTAGAGCTGGCTCTCTGCAACTGCTGAGTTGTGTCAAATGAGAGACTGGTGCCCTGTATTTATAGTGGTTCTGGTAGACTTACTGGGGCTGACTTCTCCTTCTGGGTACCTGTCTGTTCAATATATATTAATTCTTCTGGCCGACTTCATCTCTTGGAGGCTAATAACCTAATATATATTATCTTCTTGAGCCGACAAGTATTCTATGTTGGCAAATTCAGTGGACAGAATGCAGTGAATGCTTGTCATTGATGACAACAGTGAAGATGGCAGAATAAGAGACTTGAAGAGGATGGCAGAATAAGAAATTTGAATGTAAAGCTCAGGAGGAACAACATGGAAGAAGATGCCCACAAAAGCTCGAGGTACAGAAGTTTGCTGAGAAGAAGGAAGATGGTGACTGGCGGATCCCATCCAAATTTCCCGAAAGGCCAATAGCCGTCAGATTTGCAGAAGTTGTGAGGGAGATAAGTCATCGGAGATTCGGGGATCGGGATTTCATAATGCAAAGAACACAATGCATCGAAAACCCCGATTTTGCGATATGCGAAATCCTGACTAAATCTGAACCGTCAGATCAACATGTGATCTAGACCGTCGATCTAATTCACGACAACAGTCCACGTCAGCTAGGGACACGTGGCACAACCAGGTAATGACATGTGTCAGGCAAATCTAACACTTCAGGCACATACAAGTCATGAATCAGAGTGACACGTGGCAGGATCTAACACGTGCCAAATCACGTGTGATGTCAGCAGAGGCATCGACAATCGGGACTTTGATATGTCAAGAACACAATGCAACAGAAACTCCGAAATCACGATATGCGATTTTGTGATATAATCTGAGCCGTCGAACTAGAAGTGATATGGACCGTTGATATTCGTTATCAGTAATCGGGGATTGGAGAGGGTAGAAACTCTCGACATCGAAAGTCTCTAAATCCCGAAGGGATCGGGACCGTCCATCTGAGGGACAGGTGTCGAAGATCAAGGCACCTTCGGCATTTTGGTTCATCGGGAAATCGGGGATCCCGTTGACAAGAGTTTGTGCAATTTAGAATCGCGATCCGCGAAACCCCGA
>ML844135.1:0-11329 GCA_009831015.1 Picea engelmannii | reverse complement strand
AGAGATTATATGGCCTAAAGAAAGCTCCAAGGCAGTGGTATCTGAAGTTTGACAGGTTTATGACAGAACAGGGTTATAATAGATGTCATTCTGATCACTGTGTTTATTTTAAAAGGCTAGAAAATGGAAGCTATATTATCTTGATATTATATGTAGATGACATGCTTGTTGCAGGGTCTAATATGCAGGATATAAATGTGCTGAAGAAGAAATTATCCAATTCATTTGCGATGAAGGATTTGGGTGCTGCAAAGAAAATCCTTGGTATGAGAATAACAAGAGACAGGAAAAATCGCAAACTGACATTGTCTCAGGGTGAGTACATAGAGAAGGTATTGGAGAGGTTTAGAATGCAGAATGCAAAACCAGTTAGTACACCTTTGGCCAACCATTTCAAATTAACTAAGGAAATGTGTCCCAAGACACAGGAGGAGATAGAATACATGTCGAGGGTCCCATATTCATCAACATTTGGCAGCTTGATGTATGCAATGGTTTGGACAAGACTAGATATTTCACATACAGTGGGAGTTGTGAGCAGGTATATGAACAATCCAAGTAAATAACATTGGGAGGTGTTAGAAACATTACTTGTCTTCGTCATCAGGACATCCAGGTCTGCAGGTTGTACGAGGAGCGCCCAAGTGCAGTGCACAGAAAAAGTCATTTTCGGACTTAAAATCAAGCGAGCGGGTAGGATTATAGTGTCAATGGTATGGATCCATCCATATAAGCAGATCAGTGGTTGGCGGGAAATCGCGAATCGGAAGTTGCGCCGAAGTTAATACCATAGATCACGCCCATATTGTGCGCAGGGGAGAATAGCGGCTGCCCATCCAGAGGACGCGTGGCACGAGATCTAGTCGTGTCGGCGTTTCGACATTCGGGAGTTCAAGGGGTGAGAGTTTCATGTTGTTCTACATCTCGAAACCCCGAACCCCGATAGCGCCGAAAGAAGGGCCCATGGTATCACAAAAAATTTTCAACCGTCCATCCAAAGGGGACACATGGCGGCAAACTGAGCCATCTCGGTGTTTCGCCCATCGCGATTTCAAATTGCAGGAATAGCTCCTTCCCATTCGCGAACGCCGAAAGCGCCTTGGGAATAAGAACGTGGTTACAACCCATGGTTACTTGGAGAAAGAAAGGAGCTGTGTAAAGAATGCCAAAGGCACCGAGTTCAGTTACAAAGGGGATTATTGCGATGTCCAAGCGTCATCGGGTCCGATCTCAAAATTGTTGCTCACTTGGAGTAAATGATGGCAGGAGCGGGTGGTTGAAACCTCCTTTCATTCATTAAGTATAGGGAATGGAGGGTCTGGCAAGCGGTCTGCTCGAAGAGGCCCTGTGTATTGAATTTTTCAAAGAAGCCATGCCGAAGTCCTCGACTCAACAGAGAAGTCTGCGCACGCTATCCCAACACTTAATGGATCAGCTACCCTCCTTACAGGAGCGATGCGTAGTTAAGGTGGCTCTTAAAGAAAGATATCAGTACTAGTTTGACTGAAGGGACACCAAGCTTTGGGTGACTGGACATGCCTCTGTGAGGTGAATTTTCCTGAGTATATAGACTCAGTTTTAGTTTTTGTAAAGCATCGATGGTTGAGCAAAGCTCCCGATTGTAAAGTTTTGATGAAGCACTGGTCGCTCTGGTTAATGTATAAGGCATTTGAGATTTCTTACTTTATGGATGTCAGCTTCCCTTCCATCTCTTTGTTTACTGTGTTATAACAACTCGGAATTGGAGGATCCATTCGAGTTGTGACTGTTATAGGATGATGTAGGTTGGATCACTATAATAGTCACATTGTTTCTAATCGGTTCTTGTGATGTTCTGAACGTTGAAATGACTTGGAATTGAAGGATTCAGTCGAGTCACCCCTCAGCTCCTTGAAGCTCTGGACCAAGAGGATCTTGGCTTCTGAGTTTTTCATCCTCAAGCTTTCGAAGGCCTGTTTCCCGAGGAAGTCTTGCTCACCCTTCTCACAAGTCTTCCTTCTTCCACCCTTTAAGCATTTACTGACAGAAGTTGGATCAAGACCTCCCTTTCTTTCTACATACCAGGACCACTTTACCGAGTTAAAGCTATATTTTCTTGAGTCTTTACCCATCTGATCACCCCATTAAACAAATCGTGACATAAAACTGATGGGCGTTGGGCTCTGCTCCTGCAAGCAATCTAGGAGTGACTTCTGACGCTAACATTTATGGTGCCATTGCCGGGGACGAAGTTGAAAATTTTCCCCGGGATTGAACGACATTGAGCCTCTGATTCTGAAGAAGCATCAGGTATCAGAGCCCTTGAATATTGCTACTGTTCACCTGGTGACTCCATTATGACGAATCTGCTGTGGCGGACCTGCCGAGTTAATTGTGGCTTTCAGAGGTAGACACACGCGGTCTCATCCACAGCTGCCTCTAGCTACACCCGAATCTAATCCAGAGGTGGTTCTCAGAAAAGGAAAGGCCCCTGAAGAAGAATCTTCCATCGCTGAACCAGGTAATTCGCCATCTCCTTTCGTAAGAACTCCGTTTTCTCCTCAGATTCTTGACCGTCCTCCTTCCGAGGTGTCCCGTTTCCTGAATTTTGGAAGTGTTCCTGCTAAGTTTTCCCCTCTTGATCTGGGATTGGAGGGAGAAATCCTTGTCACTCCCCTCTCCTCTGAAGCTGTACCCTGGCATAGACCTAGGACCACAGATGATTTCTCCACTCCTGCACAAAGAAAAACACCTGCTGACTTGAGCTCATTATCTTTCTCCTTAAATCCTCTCTTGTTTCCCACTCCACTTCGAGACTCATTCCCAGTAGCCCCTTCGCGAACTCCTTCTCCTCCAAGCTCTCCTCCACCTAATATTCCTATCGCTGGTGCTAATCCCCTTCTGAATAGAATGGACACCATAGTTGCTACCAGATATGATCCCTTAATCCTACCCCATCCTATGAATCCTCTCCCTGCTGGAGACTACTTGAAGTATATGACCAAGTTCACTGGGGAAGGAGACATAACTGCCGAAGAGCACCTGGATACTTTCTACAGTTATGCAGACAACCTCAACATTGAAAATGAAGATGTTTGGATGAGAGTCTTCGTCCAGAGCTTGGATGGTGAGGTGAGAAAATGGTTTAGAGGAATGGCCCCTAGATCTATTGCTGGGATCGAAGCTCTGGATAGTGCTTTCCTGAGGCAGTGGGGAGATAGGAAGAATTTCATGTATTACATGACAGATTTCGAGTCTTTGAAGAAGATGGATGGAGATTCTGTCTTTGACTTCTCCAAAAGATTCAATAAGATGTATAATAAAATCCCTGCCGAAATAAAGCCTTCAGAAGCCTCGACCCAGATCTCTTATGCTAGTGCGTTTGGCCTCGATTTTTGTCTGTTACTGAGAGAAAGAAGAGCCACCTCCTTAGCTCAAATGCAAGATGCGGCCATAGAAGTAGAATCCAATGTATTAGCAGCCGATAGAATGAGAAACAAGGCCGACACAAACAGGAGAAAGGGAAGGTCGAAAGCCTCAACTTCTAGCCCGTCGGTCCCCCACCCTCAAGTGGATGAACTGACCAGGATGGTGAAGTCTCTGTATGCAGAGATGGAGAGAATGAAAGTGGAAGGGAGGCAAGCATACAAAGGCCCCCCAAACGCAGAAAAGGGAGGAGGTTTTATGAGGCCAGAGAATATTAATTCCCCGACTGTGCAAAGGGAGAAGGGAAGAGACAGAGAAGACCAGAAGATTCAGGCTCCTTTTCAAAATAATTTTGTGGCCGAGAGAGAAGAAGGGGAAACATATGAGATTGATCCTGAAATCCATTACTTCGGAGACAATCCCCCTTTTCCTCATCTCACCCAATCAGAATATGAGGAGTCTCTCATGGACAGTTAGCTAAATGAACTGAGTAAGGGGGACAAGACTAGTGGCGGCCAAGGCAGGTATGACCTGAGGTCCAAGAAAAAGACTATAGCGCCTGACATTCCTGAGCGGTCCACTAGAACAGAGAAGCCTGCTAATGAACCAGAAGACAGTCACAGAGTTAAGAAGACCCAACCCCTCTCTCCCATTATCCAGAGTCATGCTCCCGAAATAAGAGAAATCCCAAAGCTCTCATCTTCTTTTAATTTCGAGCATGAAATTCAAAAAATCAGAATCTCTGTGCCCCTGACAGAATTGATTAAACATGAGGGGTTCAAGAAACGCTTCTCTGAGATTTTACAGTCAGAGGTCTCAAGACTTCCCAAAGAATCCATCAATTTGCAAGATGAAAAGCCTGCAGTTATTCTAGGTCCTATGATAGAAGACAGGAATGATTCATCCCCTCCCTTCTACACTTCCTTGAACATACATGACAAGGTACTGCACAACTGTTTGATGGATTCAGGGGCTTCTCACAACCTTATTCCCAAAACCGTCATGGAAGAGTTAGGGCTAGAAGTTACCCAAGCCTATCATGACCTCTATTCCTTCGACTCTAGGAAGGTTCAGTGTCTAGGAGTTATCAAAGACCTGGTCGTGACCTTGTTTCAGCTGCCCATGAAAAGGTGGTCATGGATATTGTAGTAGCCGATGTCCCCCCCAAGTTCGGTATGTTGTTATCAAGATCTTGGATAAAAAGACTGGGGGGAACCTTGCAGATGGACCTCACATATGCTACTATCCCAATGTTTGGAGGAGAGCATAGAAGACTATACAGGGAAGCCCAATTGGCCTATATAATCAGTGATGAGGCCAACCCTACCAACCATCCCATTTTCACCTTAGATACTGATTTAGGTTCCAGTGTGCTTCAACTCACTCATGCTCCCGAACCTCCTCTTGAACTCAGAAAGCAACCCACCATTTCCCCTAAATTTCCTCCCTCCATCACCCCCATCTGGAAAATGTTCTTTGATGGAGCCTCTTCCAGAGAAGGTGTTGGTGCTGGGGTATTTTTTGTATCACCTGCTCAGGAAACCATATCCATATCGTACAAACTAGAATTTGAAGCTACCAACAATGTGGTAGAGTATGAGGCTCTTGTTCTGGGATTAAGAGCTGCGAGGGAAATGGGAATTCAGGAGGTAGCAGTGTTCGGAGATGCAGAGTTGGTGGTCCAACAGATCAGAAACGCCTATCAGGCTAAGAATCCTCAACTCAGGAGTTACATAAATGAGGTATGGGACCTAGTTGACAGTTTCTTCTCAGCATTTAACATTTCTTTCATCCCAAGAGAAGAGAACACGATAGCAGATTCCTTGGCTACATCAACAAGTAATTTCAAAGTACCCTTGCCGCCTAAATTCAGATATGATGTGGAAGTGAAATACAGGCCCTCCATACCTGACAACGTCAAACATTGGAAGGTATTCGAGGATGATCTCGAGATCAAGAATTTCTTGGAGACCGTCGAAGAATTTTCAGAGATGCATATCGACCGAGACTCTGTCTCTAAAGAAAAGCTTGATGGGGGTAATTTTCTGAATAAGATTGCAGAGAGTAACATTGTGCAACTGCCCAACAATCATATTCCCAGGGGACTGGTTCCTTTGGAAAGGATTTTTGATAGAAATGATGTTTCATTAAAAGGAGAGATCTCGGAGGATGATACTGGTACTATTCAGTGCAACATTGGGACCGAGAGTGAGCCCAAGTTTGTCAAATTTTCAAAAAGTCTGACAAAGGAGCAGAGGTCTGAATACATTGGACTCTTGAGGGAATTTGCTGATGTGTTTTCCTGGACCTACGAATACCTCAAAACCTATGACACCTTTGTCATCGAGCATAAAATCCCATTAAAAGAGGAGGCAAAGCCATTTAGACAAAAGCTGAGACAGATCAATCCTATGCTGCTGCCTATCATGGAGAGGGAAGTGAATAAACTGCTTCAAGCTCAGATCATTGTACCACTGAGATATTCAGAGTGGGTGGCCAACTTGGTGCCAGTAAGGAAAAAGAATGGAGAGATCCGACTCTGTGTAGATTTCAGAAACCTGAACAGGAGCTCACGAAAGGATAACTACCCCTTACCAAAGATGGAACACATACTGCAGAGGGTAACAGGAGCTTCCAGGATGTCCATGATTGATGGTTTCTCTGGCTACAATCAAGTCTCTGTTATGCCTGAGGACAGGGAAAAGACAACATTCACCACTCCATGGGGCACATTCATGTACGCAAAGATGCCGTTTGGATTAATGAATGCAGGGGCAACGTTCCAACGTGCCATGGACATATATTTCGTCAGAAAAAAGGATAAATTTGTGGTCGTCTATCTGGATGACATCATAGTGTTTTCAAAGTCGGATAAAGAACATTGTCGTCATCTCAGGAAGGTCTTCCTGAAATGCAGGGGTTTTGGCATTTCATTAAACCCCAAGAAATCTCTGTTCGCCATGCAGGAGGGAAAATTACTGGGCCACATAGTATCAATGGAAGGAGTCAGGATTGACCCTAGCAGAGTTGAAGCAATACATGCCTTATCAATCCCGAGGTCCAAGAAGGAGGTCCAATCCTACCTTGGTAAGATCAATTTTCTGAGGAGGTTTGTGCCTAACTTTGCTAAGGAAGTAAAACTTATAACAACCATGCTAAGGAAAGGAAATGAAGTGAGGTGGACTTCTGAATCACGACATTCCTTCGAGCAAATAAAGAAGGCCCTGACTGAATCCCCCGTGCTTATTAGTCCCGACTACTCAAAGGATTTCCTTATTTTCTCCTTTGCCTCTCTTGACACGGTGGCTGCTGTTTTATTACAGACAAGCAAGGCCAGACTTGAGCAACCTATTGCCTATTTCAGCCGAGCATTGAGGGATGTCGAAGTCAGGTATGACACTATGGAAAAGCAGGCCTATGCCCTGGTAAAGGCTCTCAAGGCATTCAGAATCTATGTCCTGCAGTAAAAAATCATCGCTTACGTCCCCTCAGCTGCTGTTAAAGACATTCTCATCCATCCTGACATAGATGGGAGAAGGAGTAAGTGGATTGCCAGGATTCTGGAGTTTGACTTGGAAATAAAGCCTACCAAATTGATCAAAGGTCAGGGCTTAGCCAAGCTGTTGGCTGAAGCCAATTGCCAAGCTTTGGGAATAAGTTTTATCAACGAATGCTCAGGAATCTAGCAGGGTCGGCTGTTTGAAAGAGACCCTCAAAGGGAGCCCCATTTGGCCCAATGTCCTTGGTATAAGGATGTCATATACTTCCTGCAGGAGTTGCGGTCTCTAGATGGCCTACCAAGAAACAAAGCAAGAGATCTGAAGCTCAAGGCAGTCAGATATTTCCTTATTGATCAAATTTTATACTGGAAAGACCCCCTGGGGGTACTGTTAAGATGCATGGATCCACAAGAGGCCAACATGATCATGGTTGAATTTCACAACGGATTATGTGGAGGGCACCATTTCTGGAAGGCCACAACCCACAAAATTCTCAGAGCCAGGTACTACTGGCCTACCTTGTTTGCTGATGTCCACAGAGGAGTTAGACCCTGTATCCAATGTCAAAGATTTGCAGGAAAGCAACAGCTCAAGTCTCTGCCTTTACAACCTATAGTTGTTTCGGGACTGTTCCAACAATGGGGCCTAGATTTCATTGGAGAAATTCACCCCGCTTCCAGTGGGCAGTATAGATGGATCCTGACTACTACAGATTTCTTTACCAAGTGGATTGAAGCTATCCCTACCAGGAGTGCTTCGCACAAAGTAATTATTGGGTTCTTGGAGGACCTCATCACAAGGTTCGGCTGCCCAAATAAGATTTTCACTGATAATGCAGCCGCTTTCGGGTCTGAGCCATTAGCCAAGTTCTATGAACAGTTCGGAATCAAACTGATTCACTCCACCCCGTATTATCCATAGGGCAACGGTTTAGCAGAATCCTCCAACAAAAGCCTGATAAGAATCATCAAAAGATTGTTGGAAGACAACAAGAAGGCCTGGCATTCCAGATTGAAATTTTCTCTATGGGCCGATCCAGTGACCACAAAGAGATCTATAGGCGTCTCTCCTTTCCAATTAGTTTATGGAGCAAAGGCTATTTTTCCTTCTCATCTAGCCATTCCTGTGGAAAAATTCCTACAGGATCATCAGGAAGAGCCTGATGACATGATCAGAAGGATTCATCAGCTAGTGGAGGTCCAGCAGGCTAGGGAGCAGGCAATGGATAGAATTCGGGTCCATCAGCAAAGGATCAAGCAGGTTTTCGATAAGAAGGCCAAGAAGGAGCAGTTCCAGATAGGAGACCTAGTGCTGAAATGGGATGCTCCTAAGCAAGATAAGGGCAAACACAACAAATTTGAAGCCCTGTGGATTGGCCCCTTCAAAATCCCTGAAGTTTTCACAAATAACACTTACAGGTTGCAGGATTTGGAGGGTGAAGAAGTTTTCAACAGCCTAGTAAATGGGCATTTTCTTAAAAAATGTTTTGTCTGAGCCTTCAGTGGCTCCTATGTTTTGTAAATATTGTCCTTTCTGTTCTTTGTTTTTACTTTTATCGTTTCGGCTTAGTAAGTGACTCCATAGCCCAACAACAAGGCACTGGAACTACAAAATGAGTCCTTAGAGCATCACAGGGATGACTTGTTGGCAGCCAATTCAATTTTTTTAATTTCCCTAAAAGCTGCCTACACCTATGTCTCTTGAATTCCAAATTTCTGTCGCATTTCGCAAAAGATGACACTTTCATTTCAAGCGACATTTGAAAATTTGTTTCAATTTAGTTTTCACGACTGAAAGTGTGAAAACTCATCAATTTGATGGCTTTAACCCTGGTGTGGCTCAGCAATTTGCGTTAACCTTCGATGGCTGCCGAGCCAAGGTTGGGGATGTCCAGTTAGAAATTGATGAGCAATTTCTTAGTTTGGCTACTAGTCTGCCTACTACTGGTCAGAAATGGTCGAAAAATTGCAAAGTGGAAGATGTCCCGTGGAAATTACTCTTCCAGTCACGAAAGGTGAGTTCTTGTGACAAGGGTTTGCCTGCAAATATGTTGAAGCAACGCTGGCGCGACTTGCTGATGGTAATCAAGCAATTCATTACCTGCGAGGGCCGGTATGGTTTCGTTTTCTTGTACCACCTTCGGCTCCTTATGGTTTTCATGGGTTATGAACTTAATATGCCTCACTACTTGCATAGGAGTTTGTTTAAAATGTCTAAAAGGTTCAAACGGAACCAGTCCGATACCAGTCTTTTCCATTTCGGGTTAATTAAAATGATTATGGTTTATGAGTTGGGGTTACACCGAGATTGTCGGGAGGATTTTCTTAAACGTAATAATTTTGGTCACTCGAGTCCACCACAGGTTGATAAACCCATCGTGAGCGAGAGTATGTCAATACCCCCTGTGCCTTACAGTGCTCTGCTGCCTACACCCCTACCCGATTCACCTATCGACATACCCGGTTCTGCTACCAGTCATGTCGAAAATACTAAACCCGTGGCTAAAAATCCTAAGTCTAAACCTACTACCAATTCTATAGGAAAGAAGAACGCCCGGTTAATCTCTCGCATGGCAAGAAACAAACCAAAGGCACCTGTTAATCCTGACCCTATCATGGTTAGTGAATATTCTGACTCAGAGATTGAACGTTACCTGGCAAGTGAATACACTTATTCCGAAGGCCTGTGTGAAAAACCCTCATAGGATTTTGTGAAAAATCTACCACCGTGTTTACAAAATGATCCTAATTATCCAGGCATCAAAATGCCTTGTGAAACCCCTGGTGACTCGTCTAAATCCCCTCTTGCTCCAACCGAAACAACTGCTCCACCATGTGAACAGTGTGGCTCGTGGTTGGAAAGGTATTACCTCGATGTGCCAATGCTGCAGTCTAGAATCCACGCTCTGGAAGATCAAGTGGCAAGGCTTACCAGCCAGAAGGCAAAGATGCCATCCACTGATAAGAAGCAGCGAACAACAGGATCGATTTTGTTTAAAAATGTGGATTCTGCTACAGCGGTTGTGAACTCAAAGCTGGCATAGTCCAAACAGTCGCACTGGTATGATAATCACCTGTTTATATGATGAACTCACAGCTCTGTGTATAGCCTTGAGTTGAAATTGATTAATAAGCATGCTTCTGTTGTATATAAGTTTGATTAATCGATTTTCCGATCGGTTTTGATTAGATTTAGTTCTGATCTGATTGATCATGATTAGATTTGATTGTTTTGGATACTCTGTTAGTTATTGAAGATTGTTCATATCTTTTCTAAACACAGGTTATCCCAATTTTGGAACACAGTCAATATCTCATTTCGAATTGGTTATATCCTGTGCGATATGGTTGGTAAATTGGTTAGCTGTTGTGATTGTATATTCTATGTTCAGATTAATTCATATATCATTTTGTTATTATATAACCGAATTGCGAATATATATGAATAGTGGCCGTTATACCTAACCAAATCGATTTGGACTGTTTTGTTATCAGATTGTAACGAATATGTCGTTTGAATTCGATTTGAAGAATGGGATTGATTATATTCAGTCTTACGATTTATGTCTATAATTAAATTCAGCCATATTCGTTTCGGTTATTTACCCGGTTTGTATTAGGAATTCTGTTGATTATATAAAGACCCTGTCTGTTGACTGTGTGGTGATCAATAACGAAATTCGTTTGGTCATTACTCATTGAATATGATTCCATTGGAAACAGTTTACCTATCTTTGCATTCGATTGAACGATATCAATTTATTGCTATGACTATAATGAGTCAACGATGGTTATGATCATTATTTTTGTCATGTTTGTTCACCATGCGATACTCAACAATCAAATTCTATAGCAAAGTTTAATGGATGTTGTTATGCACGTTTCATTTTGATTATAATCGCAACAGTCTTTCCATTTTGGCTTTTAAGTAAAACAATATGAATTTTACACAGCTGTAACCGATCGATTGTGATTGTGTTCGATTATAACGATATCGATCTTGGATACGATGCAATTTACTTGTAATTGCATTTGGATATGAAACAATGTGGTTATTATTTGACCCGATTTAATGGCAATTAAAAAACAGAGCATTCTTATCCTKTTTCGATTGCATCCTTTTCGATTTGATTTGATTTGAATGATAAATTTGCTTGAGCCACTAGTAATTCGATTTTAATGTTTGTTAAAAGAGAATTAAATTGGATTGTTTCTAAAGATTTCATTTGATTTCTATCTGATTCTATATGCTATTTTAGACTAGCTACAGAATCAGATGATGCTGTAGCTAAGTCTGTAAGATCATTTTCTTTGTGTTTTGATACTGAAACATCTTTCTAATTGGATATTTGTGTCCTATTGCAGGTAAATTCGAATTGCAATTGAGTTTATGAGCAGTTAGGGGATGTTTCCAAGATTTCACTT
>ML844134.1:18580-33250 GCA_009831015.1 Picea engelmannii | reverse complement strand
AAGTTAAATATGAAGAAGATGAAGCAAATGAGAAGACAACAAAGAAGGAGAAGAAATAGTACCAAAAAAACCCTTCAAGATTCTAAACAATAGGATAGTGTTTGAGACAACCCATAAGCAAAATCAAGTTACAAATCAGAAGGTGTGGATGGGGCACAACTCAAGCACAAAATGCTCAATTCAAGAAATAACCAATAGTTAATTTTGCATTGATTTTTATAGCTCTAAACTTTGTCAAGTCGTATACTTACAATGAAGTAGCATACAAGTTCAAGTGTGAGAAACATATGAAGGGTAAGATGGATTCCATTTAGCGGAATCAAACAAGAGAGTTGTCAAAGTTACCAAAAGGTAACAAAGCAATATGATACTAGTGGGTTTACAAAGCAAATTTATATTTGATGGTTTTGTTAATAAATATAAAGAAAATCTAGTAGCAAAGGGATATGTTAAAAAAAATGAGTGGATTATGAGAAACTATTAAGTCAATATCTTAAATGAACACCATGTAGACAATATTGGTAGTTTCAACACAATTTAGCTAGACCATTTAATGAATAGATGGTGTGTCATTACTAAATGGATTCATCCATGAAGAAGTGTACAAAGAAAAAACCACAAGGCTTTGTTGTACAAGGAACATAAAGTTTAGTGTGTACACCATGTGAAGAAATGTATTGAATCCGAAAATGGGAGAAACCATCTAGTCATTGGTCATTGATGTATACCTTTTCCAGATGCAAGGTGACCCGTCAATGATTATAATGGGCACCAGGATACATAGTACATTCTAGCAAGTGTGAATAGATGTGTTGGTGTCGAACACTTGTAGAATCAACCGATTAGGGGTCATTGATGAATACCCTCTGTCGAGTATGAGGGAACCTACCATTGATCACTGCAAGCCCCAATAGACTATAAGGGTCTCTAAATCTCATTCCCAGAGCAATGAGTCAGAGTTTATAGGAAGAGATCCATCGGAAGGAGAGAATTAAGGCATCCCACATCAACTGATATGAGATAGAATAGGAACATGTGTGTATTAAAGAAGGATTTGTATATATTGAAGCTGGCACCAAGATATGGCACTCTCACATGAACAAGTATGTATTTTAGAGTGTGGGTTTTGTGAAATTTGCTTGGACTCGAACTTGCATGACACTTTCATATAAAAAAGTATTTTAGAGAGTGTGTTTTGCGAAAGTAACTTTGACACAAACTTGCATATGTAATAGATAATAGAAATTGAGTTATTAGTTTTGATTTTTATGTTGATGCCTTGATTATGAGGTAACCATAAGAGGGTAATTGTAGATCTAAAATGGAATTTAAAGAAAATGATTGAGATGATTTACTTATGAATATTAAATAAATTTTTTGGACGGGAAAATCCTACATAGTACTAAAAAGATATTTCTCTCTTATACTAAGTACATTGGATATTTGTTAGAAAACTCAAGAATGGAAGAGTGCAAGTCTATGGGCACACCCATGGAACCTAGAGTGAAATTCGGAAAAGATGGGACAATAAAACAAACAAATGATACTATGTAAATACACCTTGTTGGGAGCATGATTTATATGAATATTTCTTGACCAAACTGTTAATATTTAAGCTATTATTAGAGTTCTTTTTATTTCACTAGATAACAATAGCATAAGATAGGATCACTGAGAAATACACAATCACAAGAGACACATCATTTATCCTGGGAAACCTTCATGGGGGAGAAAACTCAGCAAAAACTTTCTTATTATAGATAGTCAATACAATGTCAAGAGATAACTCAAAAAAATACAGAAAGTCCTCTCCCAAGAATGTGTCTCTCTCTCTCTCTTCTCCAATTGCAGCTCCGAAACTTGTTTCTCAATGAACAAGTGAGTGTGTATCTAAGTGAGGCGCTAACCTCCTTATTTATGCAGCTCTTGCACGTGTGGAGGTGTCTTTTCACTGGCAGGGCCAACTTCTTCTTCTGGGTGGTTCTAACCACCTTTAATATATATTTTGGGGCCCTTTAATATATTTCGGGGTTGACTTCTTATTCTACCTATTAAAATTATGTTTTGACCAATCCGCAAAAGGGGATTTGGTCTTTTACAATAGTCAACATGATCAATCCGCAAAAGGGGATTGATCTAATGAATAATACATCAATAATAATTAGAATATACTTTGTAGTTACATTATTTCAACACTCCCCCTTAACAAGAAGGGTATTCTACAACAGCATCAAGTGAGAGAGAGGGCAGCATCATCAATGGCATCAAGTGGGGGAGAGGACAGCATCATCAATATCACCTTGGAACAGTGACTAGCATATCTATAAATCATCGGGAGTTTTTCTCATCATCAACACAACACAGAGGTTGGAGCATCATCAACACAACATGGAGTTGGAGTAGCATCATCATCCTCATCGGTATGAGGCGAAGGTAACATCATCATCATCTTCAGCATTAAAGCTGAAATAATATCATCATCATCATCTTCAGCAAGGACTCAGGAGCTGAAGTGGCACCATCATCATCATCTTCAACAAGAACTCAGGAGTTGAAGTGGCATCATCATCATGATCTTCAGCAAGAGGCTGAAGTGGCATCATCATCATCAACTGCATCGACATGGATTAGTATAACACTAATACATCCTCATCATCAATAATAGCACAAGGCTGATACAACATAAAAATCAGCAATATCACAGCACAAAGGCTGGCAACACATCGTCACAACACGCTGGAATCACAACACAACATTTAAGCTGGAAGCACATTACTAGACTGACTTTACATCACAACAATTAAGCTGGAAGAACAGTACTAGGCTGGCATATCTCAACATAGCAATTAAGCTGGAAGCACAGTACTAGACTGGCTTTACGTCACAACAATTAAGCTAGAAGCACAGTACTAGGTTGGCATATCTCAACACAAAAATTAAGCTGGAAGCATAGTACTAGATTGTCTTTACGTCACATCAATTAAGCTGGAAGCACAGTAATAGGCTGGCATATCTCAACACAACACTACTCCCCCTTCCGAGGGAGGTCCTTTCGGACTATACCAAGCTTATCTCGAAAGTGCTCAAACTTTACACAAGATAGAGGCTTGGTCAACACATCGGAAACCTGTTCATCTGTGCTAACATATTGGAGCTTTATGGCTCCTCTCTGCACCATGTCATGGATGTAATGGTATCGGATCTCTATGTGTTTTGACTTATCAGGATTCTCTATCATCTTTATGTAGCTCTGGTTATCACATAGAATCGTGGTTTCTTCCATCTCTAGGTCGAATAGACCAATCAACGAATTACGAAGCCATATAGCTTCACAACTGGCAGAACACACAAGAATGTACTATGTTTCCGTTGTACTGAGAGAAATACTTGATTGCTTCCTACTCTTCCATGAGAACATGGTTGATCCCAAACTGAAACAACATCCTGAAGTGATCTTCCTGTCAGAGACACTTCCATCCCAATTTGAATCAGTGTACCCACTCAATGTGAAATCATGATCTCCATCATAACTGAGACCATAATCTAATGTACCTTTAAGGTACCTCATCATATGTTTTGTAGCAACTAGGTGAACATGTCCGGGTTCTACCAAAAATTGACTCAAAGTGTTCACGGCAAAAGAGATATATGGTATGGTGTTCGTCAAGTACATCAGTGATCCAATGATCTGTCTATACAGTGTGGCATCAATCAATTCTAACGAAGTGTCGACCAGTAGCTTCAGCGTCATTTCCATGGGTGTATTCATGGACTTGCACTCCAACATGTCGAATCTCTTCAAGATTTTGACTGCATGCTTCCCTTGGTTAAGGAATATTCTCTCTAGACTCTGCCATACCTCAAGACCTAAGAAATAATGCATTAGGCCAAGGTCTTTAATCTCAAATTATGAAGCGAGCTTCTTCTTACATTTAGTGATGAGATTTTCTTCTCCAGTTAAGAATAATTCATCCACATATACCAACAATATTATCGGCTCATCATTCATAACCTTGAAGTAGAGGTTAGAATCTGCTTTACTCTTGGTAAATCCCAAGCTCAATAGGAAACTGTCAATTCTTCCATATCAAGCTCTAGGAGCTTGTTTCAACATGTACAGATCCTTCTTCAAATGGCAGACATGAGTCTTTCTATATTCAATCTTCAAATCAATTTTTCTCATTACATTGTACCAATCTGGTACACTTGCTCGACTGCAACTCAATCTGCACAATCATGTGCTAGCTCTATGTGATTTATGCAAGGCACTATCTGTCTCACTATCTGGGAGTATGTCCTCTAATCTCTCTGCAATTGTTCCTTCTGGAATCTGGGATTCTGCACCTGCAGCTCTGAGGCTGAGAATGACTGCTTCATTCTCACTGTGGTTGTTAAAATCTGAGAGTAACTCCTCTTATTTTATCGCGGCAACAGTTTCATCTGAAACTAAGAGTGGCTCAATAACTAATACTGAGGATAGCTCTTCTTCTTTCATGGGGGTAATTCTATCATAGTCATGTCTCCATGACCCAACTGATGTACTGCACCAATTTCCACTCAATTTTAAATATGGGGATTTCTCCCCCTACATCTCATACTATATATGAATCATGGTTGTCCTGGTTGTCTTCATAAGTACTGGAACTGTTTATTCAATAAGTGTATTGTCATAGTCTTCTCCCTTTTTGCTAGGATAATCCTCTGGACATACATCAGGCTTTGTACATCTGTAACACGTTTGATTTGTATAGATCAATATTGTAAGTCAATATTGACTTCTCATCTCACAGAAGAAACCATATCCTAGTCTTTCTGACTGGCTTCCTTCTTTGTCACTGAAACAAGCGAATCATCCCGGAGATTTCATGTCTCCTAGGGGTCTCTGAAGTTGCGATCTATCTTATGGTCCTAGAAGTTGTCTCTTCATCTGATCCTTTCTGAGATCAAGCTTACTCTCTATTTCTTCTAAGTCTGCAAGGACTTCATCATCTCTTACAGGGTATACTTGGTGTTGCATACCAAGTCTAAATACGAAAGACTGAATCAGACTTCAAACGAGGTCTGCTTCCTATTCTAATGTTCGGTCATCTTTGGAGCTTTCTGCTCCTTTCGATCAATATTTATATGAGATACTTTGAATCCCAAGAGATAGCTTCTTCTTCATCTTCTTTGGTGCATGAGTGTATATGTTCATGTACATAGTCTGCTTCATGTCTCATGTAATATGTTGCCTTCTGCAACCTTCACTATAGCTTTTTCAGGGTTATCACCTGTGACCTGAAACAAGGTCAACAAAACAATAAGCAAGAATAATATTATTTTGATAATAATAGATAAAGCAATAGCACGAATAATCATCACAGTAGCTTCTTTAGAGCTATCACTTGTGGCTTGTCTAAAGCAACGATCAAAAGTAAGAGATACACTACGAAATGAGGTCAATACTCTTATAGTGTTGTGTTCGAACATTCCTCCATGGAAACCTAGAACTAACACATGAGGTTTCTCCTAGAGGAGGCGTTAGTTTTATCAGGAAAATGATTACATTAAGTATTTACCTTTATATGCTCACATGCTACCAAGTATAATACTTTACAAAGACCGCTATCTCAACTATAGTGGTTACCTATAAAGGGGTAGTCATCAATATGTCATGTGTACCTTTGAATCTTATCAACTTGATTAATCAAACCTGGAGCCTTGTCCTCAAGAATGAGTGTGCTTGCTTTTCTTCCAAGTCTCCTTCACTCAAGATGACAAGTGTTTTCTTCAACTTGTCTTATGTACTAAGACAATATGCTATCTTGATAGAAGGTTGGGTTAGAGGATAAACTCTATGTTCTCAAATTTTAATCCATCTAATACCTTGACTCAGAATTTGATCAAAGGTTAGAATGATGGTCATAGCTACAACATGCAACACTGATCAAATAATGTGATAACAAATAGATGCATATCATAATAATTACACATGGGTTGCATCATTCCTCTGAATGTGTTGGATCTTGAGATCCTTCTAGATCTATGGCAAGAGATCCCTTCTCCTGCAAATACCCTTTAAAGCTTAATTGTTTAAACATGTGTGAGTACATATATATGACGGTATTTGCAAGTAGAGGCACCATTTGGTAGCAACGGTAATGATCACCAACTCTTAAGAACTTCAAGGGTGACTGCAACTGGTACTATGGCTGCAACTGCAATGGATACTGCAACTGCAATTGATACTGCAACTGGTTCTAAGACTGCAACTACAACTACAACTTAGGGTTTTATGAGGAAACCCTAATTTTTCAAACTTCAAATTTTGATCCAGGGGATAGATGCACTGAGCTGAGGCGAGTAAGCTAGTGCAGTCATATTTCTGAAAATCCAACTTTTACCCCTTCAAACTTGATCAGCAGATTTCTAGACTGGTGCTTCTATTTTTCTGGTACCTCTGGTACTTCTGGTACTTCTGGTACTCTGGTTTTCTTGTACTTCTAGTACTTTGTGAAACTAGGGTTTCACTTTTCAGGAGATCTAGCCACTGAAAATTTGCATTGAGGATGCCAAAGTGATCCTTGAGGAAGGGCGCACTTTTCTAGATGGTGTTAGGGATGAAATACTTCATCAACAAAAACCCCTAATTAGCATGTATGGCAACAGTGATGTTTTTCACTTTCTCTTGTGAAAGATGCTCTCTTTAGCTTAGCTCTAATACCATGTTAAGGTTTAAGCTATTATTAGAGTTCTTTGCATTTCACTAGATAACAATAGCATAAGATAGGATCACTGAGAAATACACAATCACAAGAGACACATCATTTATCCTGGGAAACCCTCATGGAGGAGAAAACCCAGCAAAAACTTCCTTATTATAGATAGTCAATACAATGCCAAGAGATAACTCAAACAAATACAGAAAGTCCTCTCCCAAGAATGTGCCTCTCTCTCTCTNACAACTCTGGCACGTGTGGAGATGTATTTTCACTAGCAGGGCCAACTTCTTCTTCTGGGTGGTTCTAACCACCTTTAATATATATTTTGGGGCCCTTTAATATATTTAGGGGCCAACTTCTTATTTTGCCTATTACAATTATGTTTTGACCAATCCGCAAAAGGAGATTTGGTCTTTTACAATAGCCGACATGATCAATCCGCAAAAGGGGATTGATCTATTGAACAATACATCAATAATAATTAGAATATACTTTGCAGTTACATTATTTCAACACAAACAACCACTTTGTTGTAGAAGCAATGTTGAGACATATGACCTAACCCAAATAGAGTCATTGGAAGGCCATTGAGAAAATTTTGTAGTACATTGAAAAGTACAACGGACTAGGGTCTAGAGTACATCAGGTGAAAAGATTTTGACTTAGATATACAAATTTTGATTGGGTTAGATATTTCAACATTTGTTTACGCAATTAATGTGGGATCAATAGTAATCAAATGGAGCAACAAATAGTAGAGTTATCTTCACCTAAAGAAAAGTACAAAGGAGCTCTAGCAATGGCATGTGAAGTAGGTTGTAGGAGAAAAGTCATAATAGACATTGGTGTGGTACAAAATTCTAAATATCTTTGCACTGTGATTATCATAAGGAAATCCATTCTGTAAAGAATGATGTATTTCATGTGAGGTCCAAGAACATTGAAGTGCATTTTCATTGCCTTAGACAATTATAGGAAGAAAAGAAAACCAAGTTACACTTTTGTAAGACTATAGAATAGAGAGTCTATATAGTTATTAGAATTGAGAAAACAGAAATTCTAGAAGTTCATAATGTTTCTAGGTATGGAGAAGAATGTTTTTTTATCATTATGGGAGAGTGTGAGAAATAATGAAACATCCCTTGGAATAGAGTGAAAAAAGTAAGCATTAAAATTCCACACCAACGGTTTTTTATCATTATGGGAGAGTGTGAGAAATAATGAAACATCCCTTGGAATAGAGTGAAAAAAAGTAAACATTGAAGTTCCACACCAACACATGGTTGAGCTAGATGTGTGGACAAGATGGTGTGATGTGACAACAAGATGGTGTGATGTGACAACAATCTAATCTATTGTTGATGTGGATAAGTAAAGAAACAAGTTTATACAATCAAAGATGATCACCAATAAGAGCACATCAATAACAATGGTCCTTTGCACAACTTTCGGAGCATAAGCAATGAATGGCATTAAGGTCAAGTTAAATTCATACAATAATCAAATGGATTTTGCAAAGGTAAGGGTGCAAAGACCAAGTGAAGTTAAATAATCGGTCAATAGTGTAAATACTTTAGTGAGGGAGTTGACTTCTCCTTAGAGTGATGCTTACACATTAATCACATATGAAGATAATGAGTTTATAAAATGTGTTAGATTCATATGAGGTTGTTTCAATGGGTTAATGGATTCGTAAAGCATTGGACAATTGTTTGAGTGAGTCATAGCTTGTAAATTTGTATTGTGGCTATTAAATTGTACATACATTGTTCAAGGGAGCTCTAATGTGTACACACAACATTCAATTGTTTATGTATGTGTAGTAAATTGCATTTTTTATTGAAGATAAATAGTTTTTTATAGTTTATTGAGCAAAGTTCATGTGCATGAATTATTTACTCACGTTTCTTAAATAGTTTTCACATATAAGGTTTTGAATTTTGTTTTCCTTAATTTAATATCAACTAATGTGCCATAATAAGAAATATGTGCAAATCCACTATGTGGAAGAACACTTCCACAATAACATGTACATTAGAGTAACACTACAAACCTTGCAACAAACATGATTTTAGAATACCATCTAAAGAAACCACATCAAGGGTTGTAGAAGATTCTTGAGTTATGGATAGTAGTGCAAGGAAAAGAAAACAAATTAAAGAACCAATTATCTACATTGGTATCAAATTTTTGATGTATGATAAAAAGGAGCGTGAGGCACAAGTTTGATTTCCTATCTAGTTGTGATTAGTATAAGTGCATAGCAATGTTGATTCTAAGCCTAAATTTTAGCCTTGAAGCCAATCATAGTAAGGCATACTTGTATATCTATAATAGAAGCCAAAACATTTGACAACACTAAATAAGGGGTCTTACTGTGAGGCCATCGAGATTCAAATCTTATGAACACTTTGCATGTCATTTTCTAACATTAATTGTGCCCAAAAAAAGGTTTAAATCTTATGGACACTTTGCATGTCATTTTCTAACATTAATTGTGCACCAAAAAGATATTGGTCATTCTATTTCCATATGGAACTAGTGGACTATGGGTCTCTTCCTTCTCTAGAACACACTAATTACATGTTAAGTGACTCCTCTAATACACCCTCTATCCAAATCCCAATTCAAACTAACAATAATTACGTGTTCATTAACTATTCCAAATTCCATGTAATGATTTACATTGATTGTGTCGAAGAAATCTCCAATTAAATCATTATGAACAACTTAATTTAACATTGCCTTAAAAAAATACTAATAATTATACTACAAAAAGGAGCAAAAGGACAATGGATAGTTTCCTCCAAATCATGATAATTACATGTTAATTGACTCTTTAATGCATTCCCTCTCTAGATCTTAATTCTACAAGGTCTTCTAAATTTAATATAATGGTTTTCCATGAAAGAACATCAATTAGAACGAGTCCATATATTAAATCATTCATTGATATTTAACTTTTTAATATATTGACTGATAAATTTATATGTTTAATTAGACAAAAAAAAAAAATATGTCTGCATCGGCAAGTCTTAATTGCTACTTTTGAAGCATATTGACTTATTTTTATATTATAAAAGTGTATTTGTTTATTTTCATTTTAAAATATTTGATTGTCTATATTTCATATGAATATTTATATTAAATACAAGATTTTATTCTTTTAAAAATGTTTTAATTAATTAAATACATTATGAATATAATATTTTGTATTATAATTAATAAAAAAAAAATTAGATATTTAATTTTATAAAGTAAGTTAGAATTTGGTGAATAAGATTTTTTTTTCTTTAATTTTCAAATGTGGTCGTCTAATTTAAATATAATTACATGCTGTAAAAATAAGTTATAAGAAACTCACTACAATAAAATAAAAACAAAGATGGGAGATAAACTCACTACAATAAAATAAAGATGAAAGAATCATTCAAATTGGAAAAAAAAATTAAATATGATTTAAATAAGGAAAAGTATTATTAAATATAAATTTATATTATTTTAAAGTAAATCAAAGAATATATTAATGAAATAAGAATATATTAATGAATCTTTTAAACTGGAAAGATGAGAGAATCAATCAAATTTAGGAAAAAAAATTAAAACAAAAAAAAAACATATAATTATATTATTAAATATAAATTTGTCTCAAATAATATATTAATGAAACACTAAAAATATTTTAAACATGATTTGAAATAAGGAATATGGTATTCAGATATAAAGTGAGAAGATTTTGGTTGATCAAAAAGACAAAAAAAAATAAAAAAATTAATAGTTATGTTTATTTTAATAAAATGATGTATGGCATTTAAGGTTAGTTTACTAATGAATATGGAGATAATGTGTTTGATTGGGCATGGTTTTATAAGAATATCTCATACTTAAAAATATAATAGAGTTAACCAATTATCAAAGTACTTAAAAATATAACCAATCATAAAAATACTTACAAATATAACAGAGTTAAATGCATGGTTTTATAAGAATATCTCATACTTAAAAATATAATAGAGTTAACCAATTATCAAAGTACTTAAAAATATAACCAATCATAAAAATACTTACAAATATAACAGAGTTAAATGTAAACAAAGAATCAATGTTTAGAGAAGATAGCTTGTTGATAATGTCTTATTGTTATGGCACCTTACTATAACGATAGATCATGTATCACTATTTAACTGAGCTAAAATACTTCTTAATTAGATAGTATGGTCATCACACCTTACTATAATAATGATGGATCTTGTATGGTAACCATCATGGCATCAACCATTTATATGGTAGCTATCATGACATCAACCATAAAGATTGTAACATAAGAATTTAGACTAACTAAAGTACTTGATTAGATTTTATGGTCATGGCACCTCTCATAACATCAACCATAAAATATGTAACATAAGAATTTACAAATTACCTCAATTAATAGTCATGGTATGACTTAGCAAATGATCTTACATTAACGATAATATAATACAAAAATCAAAAAATTTATTTAATTATAAATTGAAATATAACTAAGCAAATAAACTAAACCAAATTATTGTCTTAATATTTTCAATGTTACTGTAAATAATTAGCAAAAATAGCAAATAGTTAATATTATTATTTGATGATCAAATATAATCACATTAACACTTATCAAACATGTTTTAATTTATTGTAGAACTATTTTAAAACACATCTTACATATTAAAAAAAAAAATATTTCAAAAACTGTCATATCATCAACCTAATAAATATTCTACACTTCACATTTAATTACTATTAACTTTGCATATTACAACTTTCAATGAGACTTTCTATATACTCTATAAAACAAGTTTCATCAGGTTTTAAAAAACATATTTAAAATTATATTAAAAGCATAACCACGCAATACTCCCTACATGCTCTCTAAAATAAGTTTTCATCGAACTTTATAAATTACCACACAATATTTCAATATTTATGTATGCATAATAGACTTGAGTCAAGGAATTCCATGGATATAACACCACAAGTTATATGTTTAGAAAATGTGGGTGAACTTGTGAAAAATCATGCTTGCAATCAAAAAATTTGGAGTGTAACGAGTTGAAAATTGTGTATGGTTAAAAGCACTCCATTAACACATTGAAGTTGAGAATACAAACTATTTGCTTGTAACGATGTTCTCATGTTAATCATTATTGTAGATTACTTGTATTTTGACTCGAAGAAGGATTTATAATAAAAACCTTAAAATTGAATGCAAGCTACCTACAAGAAAATCATTAAAAAGATCACACAATATCTCTTCATGCATCATCAACTTGAACCTGAGAAATTTCATGAATATAACACCACAAGAGTATTCTAAGAAAACTTGTGAAAGTGCATGTTTGCAATCCAAGACTTGAACGATATCAAAATTGTTTTACGGTGAGGAGCACTCTACTAACACATCAAAGTTGAGGAGAATATAAACCATTAGGAACAAATGAACAATAAATGCAATGGTGTTGTCATATCAATCATTATTGTAGATCATTTTTATCAAAATTGTTTTATGATGAGGAGCACTCTACTAACACATCGAAGTTGAGGAGAATATAAACCATTAAAAACAAATGAACAATAGATGCAATGGTGTTGTAGTAACAATCATTATTGTAGATCATTTTTATTTTTATTAGCCCTGTGTTTGGAAGATTTATAATAAGGGCACCAAGATTGTATGCAAGTTGTGTATAACACTGATCAAACAATATTTCTACATGCACCATCATCTTAATCCGAGGGATTCCATGTATATAACACCACATGCATATGCTTAGAAAAATGTGGAAAACTTGTGAAAGTACATGGAGAGTCGAAAGTGTAATGAGCACACTATTGACACATTGAAGATGAGCAGAATATAAACCATTATGAAAAAAGAGTGCAATGGTGTTGTCATTTCAATCATTATTTTAAATCCTTTTTATCTTGACTAGTTGTACCGAGATAAGTGAGGTGTATTCTATTCATATATATATATATATATATATATATATATATATATATGTCTTCTAGCAAAAATTGTTTTAGATTCATTATGCATATTCAGGGTCCTCCGTGAAGACCCTACGTAGAGGACGGACCCAGCCAGAGATACCCCTGATTTGTACTATTGCTTTACTCCCCCAAAGAGCACGTAGCTTCCCAAGGATCTCCCTCTTCTTGGGAAAGCCGTGTACTTTTGCAAATATGTGGAAAAACCCCCCTGGGCCCTCCTGGATACGCGAAACCACGGCGTTGGCATTGGGGATCTTGTCCCTTATACCAGTGGCAAGAAAGAGTATTTTCTTTCGTAAAGGCAAAGCTTCAAAACCAATAACAGAGTCTCTAAACAATTTTTGCTAAAAAACATATATCAAGTAAAAGGCATAGAGCAAGCATGTGTGTGTCAGCGCACCATTGTAAATCCATCTCAACTTAGGATCTTTTCAGCATTGAAAAAATTGCATATCATTATATATATATATATATATATATATATATATATATATATATATATATATATATATATAAACTATTGGAAAAAGAAAAATCTGAGACAATTTTTGCTAGAAAACATATATCAAGCAAAAAGACATAGACCAAGCATTAATATATATATAAAGGCACGTCATTGTAAATCCATCTCAACTTAGGCTCTTCTAAGCATTGAAAAAATTGCATATCATTTTTTTTATCCCTCTCACTTAACTTCATTTTTTTTATTCCTCTCACTTAAATCAAGATGGATCTACACTAAACATATGTAAAAATGATTTATAATAAAATACCAAGAAAATGATTTATAATAAAATACCAAGATTGGTTGAATGATGCCTCTCCCCTTAAAAGGCAAAAATGACTCTGGGAGTAATCTTCCTCATCAAAGGCAAAAATGACTCCAGGATTAATCTTCCTCATCAAAGGCCGAAATGACCAAAATGATTCTAGGATAATCCTCCTCATCAAAGGCCAAAATTAGTCCGAGATAATCCTTCATCATTTAAAACCTTGATCGAAACAATAGAGATTCACTATTTTCAATAGCAACATTTGATATGATTGAAGACATGATAATGGAAAAAACACATACTCACTTATTGAAACAAGCACAGATATTGATGATGATGATGATTAACGTCCACTAAGACCAAATTGGTCTATCGGACCTTAAGAGGGTAAGTGATTACTTGTGATTCTTTAGAATTTTGTTTCTGTGCTCAAGAAGCATTAAGAGAAGATTTCCAAGATCACCATACTTTTGTTGAGTTAAGAGGTTAGGAAGGTTGATAGTGTGATAAATATTTTGAAAATGAGATCTAATATGGGTATAGGCTGGACAATCTAAGAGAAAGTGATTTTCATCTTCAACCTTCTTAGTGTCACAAAGATGACACATGTTAATATTATGGTAGCTTTGGGAGGTATGAACCTCTATTATGACCTATGACGAGATTAGAATCCTCCGGAAGGAAGCAAAGAATTGAAGGAAACCCTAGACAAGTTGTCGGCTGAACAAATATATTTATATTGAATTTATTGATGCCCAGAAGGAGAAGTCGGCCCAGTTAGACTGGCCAGGTCGGCCCCAGTTAGACTGGCCAATCCACTATAAATACAGGGCGCCAGTTTCATTATTTGTCATCTCAGCAGTTGCAGTGAGAGCAATATCTGCATAGGCAGTTGCAAGCAGCAGCAGTTTGGTGTGCAGGTTTTCTTGGAAAGCTGGGAGAGTGGTGCGCTAGCTTCTGGGTGGGATCATCTGTTCAGTTTAGTTTCTATTCTTTTGCTTGCTGCATTTAGGCTCTCTTGGCTATAGATTGCAGCCAGAATTCTCTTCTCGGTCAAGGTCAAGGTGCTCGGAGGGTGGCTTAAGGCCTATGGTTGGGTGACGAGGGTATCGTCAATGGTTAAACGAGCACAATCCTCTATATTCTAACAGGTTATGGGCCCACACACCCTT
>ML844134.1:0-14408 GCA_009831015.1 Picea engelmannii | reverse complement strand
CTTTGTTTAGTGTCAGAAGAATGGCCCAGGGTGGGGAATAGTCCAGGATAGTCATTCCTTAGGGCAGACTCATTCCCTCCAGGTTACACTTTGTTTAGTGTCGGAAGAATGGCCCAAGGTGGGGAATAGTCCAGGATAGTCATTCCTTAGGGCAGACTCATTCCCTCCAGGTTACACTTTGTTTAGTGTCGGAGGAATGGCCCATGGTAAGGAATGGTCCAAGCATTTCTTGAGGGCAGACTCATTCTCTCCAGGTTACACTTTGTTTAATGTCGGAAGAATGGCCCAGGGTGGGAAATGGTCCAGGTTCAAAAATCAGAAACAATCCTTCTTCCTTGGTTGAGAAGAATGGGGCAGATAGCTCGGTGTTGATATTATATACTAAGGGCAGACATTCTTTCAAATCTCACAGACGTGAGTGAAAGACTGGCCCAGATGATTCAGTTTTATCATAACCTTGTTTCTATGCAGATGAAGACTACTGTGGTGGCAGACATTCTTTCAGATCTCACAGATGTGAGTGAAAGATTGGCCCAGATGATACAGTTTTATCATAACATTGCTTATATGCAGGTTGCTATTTGTTATGAAGGACAATTTGTGATTGTGTTTCGCAAAGTCTGAGTAGTTGTGTACTACTGGAATAGACAAAGGTGTGTTCTATAAATTGATATTGTACCAGTTGTCATAGGAGATTATCCAGTCAGATAATAATGACAGGTGCTCGTGGTGCTATCAGTTGAATGGTCTGTTGTGCTCAAGACCATACCTCCCTAGCTAGGAGGGAGTGTTAATATTATGGTAGCTTCGGGAGGTATGAACCTCTATTATGACCTATGATGAGATTAGAATCCTCCGGAAGGAAGCAAAGAATTGAAGGAAACCCCAGACAAGTTGTCGGCTGAACAAATATATTTATATTGAATTTATTGATGCCCAGAAGGAGAAGTCGACCCAGTTAGACTGGCCAGGTCGGCCCCAGTTAGACTGGCCAATCCACTATAAATACAAGGCGCCAGTTTCATTATTTGTCATCTCAGCAGTTGCAGTGAGAGCAATATCTGCGCACGCAGTTGCAGGCAGCAGCAGTTTGGTGCGCAGGTTTTCTGGGAAAGTTGGGAGAGTGGTGCGCTAGCTTCTGGGTGGGATCATCTGTTCAGTTTAGTTTCTATTATTTTGCTTGGTGCATTTAGCCTCTCTTGGCTATAGATTGCAGCCAAAATTCTCTTCTCGATCAAGGTCAAGGTGCTCGGAGGGTGGCTTAAGGCCTGTGGTTGGGTGACGAGGGTATCGTCAATGGTTAAACGAGCACAATCCTCTATATTCTAACAACACACTCTTTCATCCATGGCGTTTTAGGAATTGACCAATGCCTAGTTTCACTATGGAGCTCGTGAGAATTTGTTCTTATCTTAGCAATGCTTATTTTTTTCTTTACACTCGGCAAAACAGATAGATAATTTTGATCTTCTAGATTATGATTGATTACATCTTTATAATACCTTAATTTTATTTTTTCCTCTAACTTTTTATCACACCACATTTTTTCCTTAAATTTTGATTTGACGTTTTTTTTAATAGTATCTTTATTCTGCAAAATGGTTTCTTCCATGAATCCCCAATAGTTTAGCCAAGACCGGACGTCTTTATGCCATCCTCGCTTGAGTCGATGGTGGTTATGACTTGATTTTGAAGCAATTTTAGGTAGCCTCTTGTCTTCCATGTTGTTTAACCTGTTCTTATACATTAGGTGTCTAGTCATAGTCATGCTCTCAATGGGGGAGAGGCTTGTTTCTAAGAGGAGGATGGGATAGGACGTATTTCCTTTAATTTTGAGATTATAGGTCATAAAATTCTTTTGTATTTGCTCTATCTTTCTCCGGGATTCATGAGAGATACTATAGCCCCATACTTCACATCCATAAAGAATAACATGTGTAACAAGAGTCTCAAAGAGAAGTTTCTTCTTATCCCAACTCCAAAGATCCATTGATTTACAATTGTTTTCAAACCCATAATAAGCTTTCCATCCCCGAATAATCATTTTCTCAATGCTATAATTCCAATTGAGCTTGTGGTGAATATCAATTCCAAGATATTTGTATGAAGTCACTTCCTCCAAGTTGTTGTTGTCATATACAAAGGTATCATAAGGGATCTTATTGGATTTAATAATCATGCCCTTAGTCTTATCAGTGTTAACAGTCATACCCATATTGGAGCAAAAATCCTCGAGGATTCTTAGTTGGTTTTCAAAATCATGGGGACTCATTGCCATAAGAACGATATCATCGGCATAAAGAAGAAGATTGATGAATATACCAGTAAGAGTAGGGCCGACACAACCTTTTTTTTCCAAACATTCTTCTAACTTATCAATGTATATGCCAAAAAGGGTATACCCATATTACAGACATACACCCGAGTTCACTAGTCCAAGGCATTGCAAAATGCATAGACTTGTGTCATGCTCTACCCGTCGAAGCCGGAGGCAATAATTTTTATAACTGAATTGTTTTTCACCAAGAGAAGATATAGGGAGGGGTAAATTACCTACACTCTTCCTCTAATGTATTTAGGTTTGAACATCTTTCTTCGAGATAACCAAACCATAACCATGTATTAACCATAACTACAACCATGTATTAACTCTTGCCATAACCATGTGGAAAATTATCGCTTGGGTAAGGCCATGGATAGCAGTGCAAAATAACCAAATCTTGTCAGCTCGGACATTGATTTTATTAGAATTGTAGTTATCAATAATGCAACAAATGGACACAGTTTGATCAATATTAATGACCAAATCTTGTGAGACCAGGCATAGATTTTATTAGAGTCGTGGTAAATACTACAACAAATGGACACAATTGATCAATATTTACTAGTCGGTCAAGGCAGGAACCATGTTAGTCATCTGCAAAGCTTCAGCTATGTGGAGTAATTATAAATATCCTTTCATGCAGTGCCCACTGGCCAATGGTTCAATTAAAAGCTTGAAAAAAACCCTCCATCCATCAAAAGATTATGCATCGCAACTACACCAAGAAGCTCAGTGTTTAGCAGTTATTTTTTAATATTGAAGAGTGGATTGCATTAAAATTGACAACGTTTAAAAAAAATGCATCTACCATATGGTTGATTCCCTCTTTTATCGACCATTCTTATTAGATCATATGGTTGATTCCTTCTTTTCTTAACCATTTTTACATGTCCAATGTATTCAGAATCGCCAGACGCAAGCCGACGAGTAATTCTTGCAGATGAGGGAATCAGTGCAAGCGAAGAGATTATCATCCCGTAATTTATGTTCAATGGCCTGCTTGCAGACAAAGGAATTCACCTACCTGTCACTGATGCGAGTCACCTATCTCTGTCAATAATGCGAGTATGATAGATCACGTGCATTTCTGATAATCTAACTCTCAAGGAGGAAATAATTCATGAATTTACATTCTAACCAAAGTGATGGCATCGATCTTGAAGCAATGGCCAATCTTTGCAACTAAATGGAAGTCTATCTGAAATCTTCTGGAGGAGAGGCTGTGTCAAGGTGAATCTAATTTTCCCTTGTGCTATCCTCTCTGACCCAATTTCACTTAAACTCGAAGCATTGCAAAAGCAAAACATGTAAATAGTACAAAGATAGTTATTTTCTACTCATTATTTTTAAAAACCATTTCTGGTATCCACTCTAAAGGATATGTAAGTCCTAGGAATATCTCATAAAAAGGCTGAACATGTTTATTTTTGGCTACAAAACCAAGGGAAAAAGTCTATAACATAACCAAGGGTTGAATCAGCAATATGACTACTGCCACAAACGACCTGTCGAACTCCAAAGACACATGCCGCTTTTAAGAGCTTTTGGCTTCACAAAAAGAGATGCAGGAGGATACAACTAACTTGTTGGAGCTGGTATTGGAACAAATCACTCATTTGGAGAGATATTAATATACCACCTGAACATGTTTATTTTGGCTACAAAACCAAGAGAAAATCTATAGCATAACCAAAGGTTGAATTACCCATGAGATGTAGATCAGTTGGTTTGTGTGGGGTTTAATCGCYATCAGGTCACTGGTTCAAATCTCATGGGGAGGGGTTGAGGGTGGGAACTGGTTCAAATCTCATGGGCAGGGGTTGAGGGTGAGAGCCATTTGTAGGGGAATAAAAACTGTCCTATGGAACRTCCAAGCTTGACCGAGTCTCGTACAATCCTGGTGACAGCATCCTGTTCATGGGCAGATCGTTCTTCCATCCAACATTGGGGCTGGCCCCGCCCTAGGCTCAGCCTAGCTTAGGAAAAAAAAAAAACAAGGGTTGAATCAGCAATATGACTACTGCCACAAACGACCTGTAAAACTCCAAAGACACGAAGACACGTGCCGCTTTTAAGAGTTTTTGGCTTCACAAAAAGAGATGCAGTAGAATACAACAAACTTGTTGGAGCTGGTATTGGAACAAATCACTCATTTGGAGGGATATTAATATATCACCTACAAATTCAACTCAGTAGCAAAGAGCACCACCATCATTATTGACCTCAAGCGTATCAAGCTGGGACGCTAAATTTWAAAAATGATTTGAATAATATTTTGAAGGATCAATCAGGCTTGAGTTATTTCTTACTAGTTTGGACTCCAAACCTTTCCCTCTAATAGACACAGTTCTAAATTTGCATCGGCATTTCCATTTATATATATATGCTAGTTTCTGTATATGGCTTGCCATAGATTAAAAGGTGGAAACTAAATTGGAAAGAAAAAGCCATTAATGGCCTTTTGTTTACACTGATTAAGTTTTAACCTTTTGCCACAAAGCACAGAAAACCCAGATGTAGACTACCAGTCTCAATTGGACTGTATTGGACTGAACTCAAGACACTTCATCATTATTTGAAATCTTTTTCCCAACAGAAAAAGGAAAACCAGCAGCCATTTAGAATAATTGATTGCTCAGTTAAAATTTGAATGTTTGTAAAAGGTAAAACTTATTTTTAGCTTTTTTTGTTACAATAGTGTTTAATATATTAAATCAAGTTCGACGGAATTCCGTGTAATGAAGATACATAGACCATATAATTTTTCAGCTGAATGGCGGAGGTTATTGCCTTGGTCTACCTCTTTTGCTAACTATTCTTTAATCTTACTTATTTAGATTTATTGTTGACTTCTCTTTCACTGTTCTCCTCACTGGGTGTGCACCGTTTATAACTATTAGTGTACATTGTACTCTCAAATTCCATTGACCTATTTTGATCATTCATGGACATTAATAAAATTTCAATTTCAATTTCTGTCATTCCAAAAATCAGTCTTTGCTGACGTGCAAGACTAATTCTCACAGTGACCAACATATAAATTCTCTGATAAAAATCAAGATTTCTCAACAACCACAACCTACTTGAGAAAGATTTTGTATGTAGAATAAGCATCTTGTATTCAATATAGGAACAAAAGAATTATCTTTATCTGCACGGAGCCAAAGACCTTGAAACCTAATACAATGATCATTTTTCCTAGACGTTACATGGATGAATAGTCTTACCACTTAGTGTACAACAATGAGAAGTTTGAAACAAGTCGTCTGTTAGAGCAAGGGAGAAGACTTTCAACATACCCTCTCTTCTTAGTAAATGTTCGGACATGAACACTTTTGCATCAGTTATCACGCCTCCGATATAGAGACAACTCTTTACATACATTTTGGGATGAATTTTGTATACCTGTTTTTTTCAATTAGCCCAAAAAAATTGTTTTATTTGTTACAAATACACTGATTTTCGGAAAACTAACCCACATAGAGTTCGGCCTTGCCATCTATAAACAGGCTCATGAATTCCTCACCGTCTACTGATTCCTTCTCTATGAGAAGATCTGCTAACTTGTGAAGAATATCAATGTGTGTTGTGATTAGCGTCTTAGCCCTTTCATAGGCCTGCTCAACAAGCTCTCTGACTTCTGAATCAACAATATCTGCAGTTGCCATAGAATAATCCTTTTGTGGGGACATCTGCAACACCAAGATCAAGCGTTAGAACTTAACTTCTATTTGTGTAGAGATTTTAATTTCTTTTCTGGTGCTTGCCAAATTCTGAACTCCAAAATCTGACAGAAACTGTAACTTACTTGCTGCCCCAGAAAAGGATTTCCACCACCCCCTCCAAGGGATAGTTGTCCAATCTTCTTGCTAAAACCAAGTCTTTCAACCATCTGCCGGGCAACACGAGATACTTGTTGGAAGTCATTTGATGCTCCTGTTGTGACATTTTCTTTCCCAAAAATAACTTCTTCTGCCACCCTGTATATCAAACAACCAGATTGTCAGGGCATATAGCTTCACCTTCCCTTCCCGTGAGAGTAATTTGAGTAGCCATTAATATCATGTAAGCATACCTTCCACCAAGTGCAACTGCCATTTGATTCTCAAGGTAACTTCTGCTGTAAAGCCCAGATTCCAGTCTCTCTTCACTAGGAGCAAAGAATGTCAGACCTCCAGCTTGTCCACGAGGAATGATTGAAATTTTAGCAACAGGATCGTACTCTGGCATAAGTGCACCCACAAGGGCATGACCAGCCTCTACATCAAAAATTTTGAAGAATTAGCCAATGCAAGGAAATCTTCAAAACAATTTTCACAAATAATATGAAAATCACAAAAGTAGGAAAGGACATGAAAAAACCAAGAATATACTGTAACTTGTAAGCTATAACCATAGAGAATGAGCTCTCTAAGATGAAATGAAAAAGAAATTGTACTTCATTCAGCACTTTGAGGGCACATAAAGGTCCTGAAATAGCATGTATTATGTATTTACAAAGATATCACAATTGTAATAAAACCAAATGAGCCTAAGCACGCCTGTCTTAAACATGCATTGATATTTAAGGCAATGAAGATAAATTGCACTAATCTTTTTGGCGAAAACGAAACGCTGAAATGAAATAAAACTGGAACAGGAAACAGAAATGAAACACTGCATAAATATTAAATAGGTAGAAACTTGAAAGTAACAAGGCAACAAAACTAACACTAAGGGATGGCAATGAGAAATTGATGATAAACAGAATGCAACATGCATATTATGACCCTAATGGGCATATATAATGACCCATCCGTATATGTAAATAGTAGGACAGCCTAGTAGTGGGCCTGCATGAGCAATAAGTGAGAAGAAGTATATGGATGGTCTTGGATTATTTGGGAGTTCTCCTCCTAATGTGTAAGGAGTTATTGAATAACTCATCAAAATAATACTTTTGGGAGCTATGCTCCATGTGCATATTTGGTGTACATTGTGTGTATGCCGGTCTATCGTGCTTTATTGTGTATTGGGTTCATAACAGACAACATATCCTACCATAGGAGACAGAGAGGAAATACTAAAATGGTATGTACCATGTGGCCAAACTTTCTTTTGTAGCACCAATAAATTAGAACACAGAGCAAAATCATATGAATATAATAAAACTGTTTGTTCAAATAGGCGAGCATTTACCGTGATACGCAACGAGTTTCTTCTTCTCTTCTGACACAACAGCATTCTTCTTCTCAGGACCAGCAATGATTCTTTCTAGAGCATCTGAAATTTCATCTTTGCTAATCTCCTTCAAGTCTCTTCTAGCAGCAAGAATAGCAGCTTCATTCATTAGATTTTGCAAATCTGCACCAGTGAAGCCCGGTGTCCTCCTTGCAATTTTCTCAAAATCTACATCCTTTGCCAATGCTTTTCCTCTTGAATGGACCTGCCAGATAATTAAACAACTGAATTAAAAAAGAAGTAACAAACCAAAATATGCTTTGCATCTTCACATTTATCCTCAAGCTCTCCTGCTATAGTGAAAGAAGACTTGCAGTCCAACAAATAAAAGAAGTTTGGTTTTCACATTATCAGCATAGCATTAAACAAAAATGATGAAAGTGACTCTCTTATATCTCACACTAACCCATGCACTATAAGGAGAAAAACAAACCCTCAAACATGCTACATACAAAGATACTCATAATGCATTTGAATGTAAAGAATATTACAAACTGAAAAGGTCATTAACACTTTAGGCAACTGTAAGGAAAGCATAGAGCAATAAACAACCTATTGTTTGTTCATAATAACTCTACTTTCTTATCCGTTTTTGGGGAACTGACTTCCTCTTATTATAGTGAAGCTAACGCATCCAAATTTAGCATTACGGAGGAACATTAGCACCATTCGATTTGGTTAACTTCAGCTAAGCAACCACGAGTGGGGGCTCAAAGTCACCTAGGATCCACACCTGGCCCCAACTAATGGCATGCATCCACAAGCGTGAGACTCGAGCACAAGCAGCAGCATGTCACTTGGTAGGACTTGAACCCTGGTGGGGGCTATATTAGCTACCCGCTTTCACCACCCTGGTAAACCACCATTGACTTTCTCATCTTCTAAACAGGCTATTAAACAATTATTGTCAACTGTTGTTGAACAGTGTCCTCCAAATCAAGTTACCACTAAGTTGCAGGAAACGCATGGCAGAGGGCTGTACCCCATACAGAAACATAGGAAATGTGGAAACGTGTTTGGTACAGCACTGAAACACATTTCATATGGCTGACACGCATCCCACATGTGAGAAATGTATTTTGTACGGCCTGAAACACTTTCCCGGCTGTACCACTGTCCGTACAATGCATTTCCAAAACAGTTTAGGGGATTTTTTACTTGGTTTTTGACTGGGTTTGACCAAAAATGCTGGCAATTAAAGTTAATTTTAAATTCTTCAACTAAAAGGATTTAAAATTAACTTTTACTTAAATTTTTAACATCACCATTAATTGTTTCAGGATTTTTGAGAGTGGTTTCAACCTCATCGAACTTCATATGGAGAAAGTAGAATTTCATATCCCATTTAAAATTCAGCAAACTTAACTGTTTTAGGATTTCAAGATTGGCAAGATTGCAGCATTTTCATTGGATTCTATCATGTATGAGGGTATGGGATTGGCATTTAATCAAGAGCACCAAGCCCTTTAAGTACCCCAATGTTGGTGGCACTGATTGTTGAACTCCTGTGTCATGGCTTTAACAAAAAGTACCCTTCACACAAGCCAAAATCATTGATTCCGCATGTTAAGCTTTTTCTAGCATATTTTAAGGCTTGGGGAGTAGGCAGTTTCATTAAAATTGGATGGTGTTGACTGATGTTTCTGGAGGATTGAGGTAGAGTACTAGAGGTAAAAAGGCTAAATGAGGAGGCAGAGGGTGATACTAATGATGAGGATCCCAATATAAGCGATGGTAGAACATTGCTTGTTATTTCCGTTTGTTATGTAAGTGTTCTTGCTCATTTATTCATAATGCTTTCTTTCAAAGTTTCAATATAATGTGCTATTTATAAAATAGCACATTATGTGTATGTATATATATATATATATATATATATATATATGTATATAAAATGACACATTTCCCTGTTACCAAACTTTAGAGGGGTCACGTTTCTAGCGTGTCTCCATTTCAGAAACTCATACCCATTTCCCCATATCATGCAACTTAGGGTTACTGTTTCAGTGAAGGTAATCTTAACAATGCATCATGTCATATGAGATCCCAATATAAGCGATGGTGGAACATTGCTTGTTATTTCCGTTTGTCATGTAAGTGTTTTTGCTCATTTATTCATAATGCTTTCTTTCAAAGTTTCAATATAATGTGCTATTTATAAAATAGCACATTATGTATGTATATATATATATATATAATGACACATTTCCCCGTTACCAAACTTTAGAGGGGTCACATCTCTAGCGTGTCTCCATTTCAGAAATTCATACCCATTCCCCCATAACATGCAACTTAGGGTTACTGTTTCAGTGAAGGTAATCTTAACAATGCATCATGTCATATGAGATAACCATTCGCTCATTTGAGAGATATGTCACAGTAAAGGAGATTTATGCCTCACTTGAAAGTTGAGAGGCAAGTGTGGTATGCACACATTTAGTCAATGGCTCCTCTCAAACTATACACACACACACACAATTAAAAACAAAAAGGTTAAACCTCAACATGACAGATTTCATCTTTAAGTGAGGTTTCTTAAAACAACTGTGTTAATTCACTAGTTTTGCCTGGCAAGGCTTCAGCGAAATAAAGTGCTTGCCTGAATTTGCAAAGATAAGCAGTATGTAAGCAATTACTGGACTAGAAACTGACATGCTAAGCAATTATCAGATTCGAAACTTGCCATGCCAATGATAGATGAGCTGTTGATATTCTAATTGCCTGCATTTGAATCATGCTAGGTGTATGCTATTAAATTGGCATTTAGACAATCAATTATGTCGGAGCAATCAATATAAGGTTTCTCACAGTTTCTGCCAAAATTCGAACCCCTGGATATCTCTTTTATGTACCGTATAATTCATTAAGTTGAGTAACTCAATGTGCTAACTTGCTAAGTAATTCCCTTGTGAGTTTTTTGAATTCACTCTTAACTAGAAGAAATGTTCTCACAATCTGGGTACAAAGTGATGTTCTCAGCGCAAGTGTAACAGGTTATATTCAGGAGCTTGTAATAGATACAACATGAGTAAAGATGTCAACTATTCATATAATTTTAAAGTGTTTTCAGCTAGGTTCTTTCGGTGAATACTTTTTTTCCTACAAAATAATTAAAATAGGAGGCTGAGATTGTATTAACAAGACTGATAAACATGACAAAAGCATACATCAGAAACAAGGATGTTATTACGAATCATACAGCTAGAGCATAAGGAAAAATACAGTATTTAAGACAATCAATTATGGCCAGCATCAAAGCGAAGGAAACCTGCCTGACTCGTTAGGTTATCAAGATCACATTACTTAACTTCAACAATCTGCCAAAATCTTGGGAATTACGATCAACGATGGTAACCATCAAAATGCTTTAACTGTATATAACTTTAGTCTTTTCTCACCCTTTCTTCTATATAGTTCGCTTCAAGGATTTGCCTCATTTTAATTATTATTTGCAAGGCCTTAGTAACTAAGGATATAGTCTGGAGTATAAAATGATTTCTTTGGGGGGTTTACCAATATCCCTTTTCCTATCCTCAAAGTGCCAACTATTTCAGTGGATCACAATGATGGAGATGCAAGTTATATTATAGCTATGAAGGATTGGAGTTGTATTCTTACTAAAACCAGCCTAGACACATCTTAGCCCCGGATCCATCAAGCACCATGAGAGATCAATTCCCTCAAGATGCAGACCTTTTTAAGAGTGCAAAAACTTGAGGAAAGGCTTGCACTTCAAAGGATATGATGCCTCTCAAGACTTGATAGATCCTGGGTTAAGATGGATCTAGGCTGGTTATATTTATTTTTTTCCAAGGAAAAACTCTCAGGGAAACCCATGGGATGCTTCTCAACGTTTGTAGATGGCAACCCTAGTAAACATGTTGGTGTAGACTACTGTGCCTCACCCAAGGGGATTCAAACCAGGCACCTGCAGAACTAGCCATATCCCCAGCAGCATTGGTGACAACCAGTTCAGCTAACCCCTTGGGCTGTGGCTGGTTATATTTATATGTATGGTTTTTTAATATATTTTATTGAAAATACTATGTCCACCTTATATATTTATTGTTATTAATTTAAATTTTTTTAAGTAATATTTTTGGCTGACATATGCCATGTCAGCATTAAGAACAGAAGTGACACATCTCCCCATACTGGGATATTAAATGCACCTCTCAGCACTATTTATCATGCTTATAAATGCCTCTTGTCTCATATTTTAACAAACCGATATCTATTAAAGCTACTTCATTATCTTTAACCAATTCAGTTTTTTTATTTAGTAATTGCAATGCCCATGACAGTTACATACTAAATGATGAAAATAGCAAAAAGTAAGGGCCAAATTGTCCAACACTGCACCAGCATGTATATAAATACACACACACACACCCTAATATGCACTTGTGTCAAATAATTGGAACAATAGAGTACTTAATATTTGTAAGTCATTATACAGTTATGTTTGTTTATATCATTGGGCTGATCATTTTGCCTTGCGTGCCCACTCTAATACCATGCGGGCCAATAAGATCATGCTATGGGGGGGCACTTATAATATCAGTGTGACTGGAAGGAACAGTGTGACCGGACAGATGCACAGACAGACAGAAGTATGGACTTATCCTGCCAATATCAGTGTGATTGGAAGGAAAGGTGGGACCATACAGATGCACAGACAGACAGAAGTATGGACTTATCCATATACATCATGGAAAGGATGCTCAAATATGTTCATGAGAAACAAGCGTCAATTCGGAAGCACAACGGGAGGCATTGGTTGTAAAAGGAAAAGGGAGAAGGGGGGAAATTACCTATCTCAAAACCATTAATTGATGTTCAGGATATTGAGGTCTAATTGAGCCTTTATCAAGATTTCTCCATTAAAAGTTTTTTTAGAGGAAAGACTGTTAAAAACTCATGCTTCACTATCAGGAGTTTGCATTCTATGCCAACAAACTTGTGTAGTACAAAAACTAGAAATTTTAGTTCTAGTGTTATTTTCAGGAATTTTATGAACACTTAGAGACCACATGGGGAAGTTCCCATTTGAAGGGGGCATCCCCTAGACTTTTCCCACTAAAAATAGGGAGGTCTGGGAGATATCCCTCAATGGTTTTGGAGACACTTGGACAGCTCCTATCCAAATTGGCACCCATGTAGTGCTTTTTCTCCAAGAAAAATATTGACTCACTGATTCAACATTTGAACCATGACAAATATTATATATCCAAAATATGTACAGTGTCGGACTATGTAATGAGTTTTTGTAATGGGGGATAATTGCAACAACAATTTTGAATCCCATGATTGGTCGATTCTTGTGCCCTATATGTCTACTCCTGTTTTTCAAATTTTTAATATACACACAGACAAGGTCTTTAAAACCGATTGTATAAGAATTGCTACTTTAATTGAGTTGTATCATAGACCTATCATCTATGTTATTGAATCTATGTTTTCTAATTTATAATATTTTTTAATATTTAACTTTTTTAATACTTTTTCTCATCCTCGCCCTTTCCATCACCTAGAAATTTAGGCATACCTTCCAGCCTCCCCTGAAACTCGTCCCCCCCCCGCAATTCCCAAGACTCAAAGTGACATGACCAAGCAGCAGGCTATGTTGGAATTCCTTGCTTCTAGCATACAAAAATAAAAACATTACCTATATTGGACACAACAACAACGTTCTTGTGGTGAATGGTCCGTGGTGTATTACTAGCTACATAACCATGAATCTGGTGTTCTCAAAGTTGTCAGACTCTAACTCGGCAAAACTTGTATAGCTTTCAACTCAGGAGTACCCAGTGACTCAGCAAAACATGGCAAATAGAAAAAAAATCCAAAATACAGGAATTTGGTGAGTCAACAACAAGTCTTCTCTTGGCAAGTGAGTCGGCAAGGTTCTGTCCGAGTACACATTTTCAAGTTGACTCAGAAAGACTAGGGAAGACCTGTGAGTCCTAAATGATTCTGATAACTTTGGGAGTTCTAACATACAAAAGCCAAAATACTTGCCTAAATTGAATATAACTGGAGCATTTAATGGACCAATGGCCTATGTCATGTTGCATTTTCTGATTTCTTCAATCAATGACTATGATGCTTCTATAAACTACTTCAATTCAATACAATTCCAGCATATTCATGAGAAGGCCATTGATCTATGATAGTGGTCTATCATACAAAAGCCAAACAATTGCCTGCATTGAATTTAATTGGATCATTTTATGGGCCAATGGATTCTGTTATGTTGTATTTTCTCAAATTAATGCTCCTATAAAATTGCCTCAATTCAAAACACCTGCAGGATTTCATGACAACACCATTGATCTATAATAGTGTTCTATGATTCTATCATACAAGAGGTGTTAAATTTATAAGCAGCTCCAAGAGCCATTCTCTTGGAGGATGGCTAAGACCCTAGACGAGATCTAGGGCCCCCAATGCACTCCTGGGGTACTTGGTCTGGGACCAAACAGTTAGTGCCATGGCAAAAGACCCTTGTTAGGGCCCCCAGTATACGACTGGGGTTCTTGGTCTAGAATCAAGCAGTAAAGACCCCTGAGAGGGCCCCCAGTATACGACTGGGGTTCTTGGTCTAGGACCAAGCAGTTAAAGCCCCTAGATAAGCCTAGGGACCCTGGAAATGTCCAAAGTACCCATGCCTATGGCATGGGTTGATCCTTGGTCTTTGACCTTGGTGGATAAGACCCCAAGAAAAGTTCTGGGGCTACTTGATCCTCGATCAAGTATTTTGTTGGTGCATGACCTTCCTTGAAGAAGGACATAACCACATGAGGGATAAGTCCCATATGCAATGATGATTAAGTAATAAGTTCACCATGAAAAATGAAGGAAT
>ML844133.1:5281-45616 GCA_009831015.1 Picea engelmannii | reverse complement strand
CAAACACCTAAAAAGTATTCAAAGTTTTTATGAGTTTAAAAGAAAAGTATTTAAGGATAGATGGAAAAATGTATCAAAACACTAAAGGAGTATTCAAAGTTTATAGTGTTAATTCAAAGATGCTCAAAGTTTATAGGTGTTAATTCAAAGATGCTCACTAGCATGAAGGGTTTTGATATAGAGAAAAGGTCAACCATAGATTCTTATGGAAACTTTGTTACAATGGAGTCTTATACAATTATCTTTGCTATCTAAATAGATCACACCATAAAAGCAACTTTAGTCTACCATCAATTATCTTTGCTATCTATATAGATCATAACATAAGAGCATATGTTATCTTTTCTATTTATATTTTTTAATAGCTTACCATTTTATTATTGTAATGCCATTTTAATGGGCTCTTTGATATTTTCTTATAAAACAATAACATACAAATAGTTAACTTGATCTTGGACAATTATAAAGTCAAATAGATGTCATAGCCGATGAAGATTTCTTTTATAGCGGATTTATTCTTAACTAGATTTCTTTTATGGCTGATTCATTCTTAATTATAACTATTCCTTTCATGCTCTATTCTTATTTTTTAGCGAGTAATCCTTTCTTAATGATTTCTCAAATGTTTTGTTCTATTTTTTCTAGACATCTTGGATGTTTATATTTTTCTTGATATATGTAGCAGTGGTCACATGTTTTTTAAATCAAAACCTAAACATATAATTTGATCCCAAATTTACAACCTATAATCTAAATAAGAATGAGAATATCAAAAGAGGACGTTCATAAAATTGTCAAATTATATTCCACTACTGAATTGCATATACATAACCTATCAATCATCTTTCATCTTTATATAAAACCTAAAAATTAAAATTATACAGATAACTTCTAAAACATAACATTTAACATTTGCCCCATTACTAAATTACATATCCATAAACTCCATCTGTTCTAAAACACAAAAAATAAAATTATACTAGACATGCAAATAACTTCTAGGCAACCCAAACATTTGCCAACAACTAACCAGGCGTCCCTCAAAAGAGATTTATGTGGACCACTTAATAATTCAAAAAATCCCTTGAGAGAGCGAGCAATGAAGAATATTAAAGATAAACCACGTCAATGGACAGCTATTACTGACCTTAAATGGCGTTGATGGGGTTCATGGCAACTTGGTTCACTGTAGGAGATATCTCTGATGAGACAATTTCGATTTCGCTGAGCAATGGTTTCCACCCTTCATTACCATACCACCCTTCATTACCATATCCCCATTGTAACAATTGATCTCCTCTGAGTACATAGGTTTAATCTCCTCTGTCTATATTCTTCTACAAAATAAAATCTGTAAACTAAATTAAGCGAACACAAATAAAAATAAATCAATTAGAAAAACCAATTACAAACAAGAAAAAGATCAATTAGTACAACCAACTACAACCAAAAATAAGGTAAAGAAAATTACACTAAATTATGCAACTAAAAGAAAGAAAAAAAAAAAAAATCAACCAAGAAAACCAATTACAAACAAAAGCAATCAAAAAAAAATGAGAAAAAGATCAATTAGTAAAACCAACTAGAACCAAAACTAAGGTAAAGAAAATTGTCTTTAAAAACCAACGATCATGCTTGGTCATGTGAATACAAATTAAGCTGAAACAAACCAAACAAAAAAGGAAAAGGAGCAACCAAGAAACCAATTCTGAAGATGAAATGAAACTACTACAAGGTTGGCTGTCTCAAATGTTTTATATTCTCTCCCTTTCAAACGGTCATAAACATTCTAATTCTAATGTCTGCTTTTTATTATCAGCTCCACGACCATCTCCTTGCATCTCCGTCAAAATATTGGCCCTCCTTTTCAAACGGTCATAAACATTCTAATTCTGACTTTGCTTTTTATTATTAGATTCACTACCATCTCTGTCAAAATATTGGCCGAAATATCTGGTCACGTGTCCTTCAAACTAATGGCCGTAATACAAATTCGGGAAGAATCTTGGGTTGAAACTATCTTTTTAATATAATGGCGTGTCTTAAATTATCTTTTTATTGGGTTGAAACTTGATAAATTATCCTTTTTATTTAGATGATTTCCTCTAAAAAGTACAGAGAATGGATAACAACTTTGGCTAACCATTTTTCATCAAATTCTGAACAAAATCAAACTAATTTTTTTTTTTAAAACTAAAAAATAAAACATTTAAACTATGCTATGATAACTGGCCAACTAATTGCCAAATTCTCTTTGGAAAAATCTYCCTGGACCCACCCTACACTTCCCAAAAAACCATTTGCAACATAATTTTAACAATCTTCATTTCAGTGTTTCAGAGATGAATGCAAATTTGTCCGTGAAAGGGACGAAGATGTTGGGATAATGCTTTTTTTTTTTTTATTAAATTTAAAATTTGCTTTTATTAATTGAACCATTAAAGAGAAGATATTGCTTTAATCAAAATATTTTAAAGAAAAAAAATGGTTTTCAAGTTATAAATTTTAACACTCGGGGGCTAAGATTTTTTTAGAAGCATATAGTAATATAACAGGTAGATTTACGTTTAGTTTTCTTCTCATATTTACTTTAGAATTAAGTTCTAAAATCCATATTTTCAAAGCTGAAATTCATTGGGCCATTTTATATTTATAAACATTATTATTAAACAAAATGTTTGTATTATTGTGTAGAAATAAATATAAACGTGATTATTAAATTAAAAAAAAAGAAAAAACATAAACTTTGCATAAAATTATGTAGAAATTATGTTTTGCATTAATGATAATAAAAATATTTTTTATATAAAAATTAAAAATTTAATATTTTTTAAAATTGATTTTATAAATATTTGTTTTTTTAATAAATAATTGTTTTATATATTAAAAATTATCTTTAAACTTTGAGATATTGATAGAAGTTTAGAAAATAATTAATGAATTTGTTTTTTAATTTCCAATCATCAAGTTGTGATGTATAGACCATACCCACTAATTATTAGAAAATTTACCTTCAAATAACAAGATGCATTTATTTAAAATTAGGTATAGATATTAATTAGTACTTTATCTTGAAAAAAATACCTTTAGATAATGCATATACTCAATATAATGAGTACATGTTATAGCTTACATGTTATATGCAACTATAAAACCCTAAAACCATACTCACAATACACACTATGTAGATGCATATATTTTACAAACATAATTACTACATATAACAAAACATAAATAACATAAGAAAGGTTACTATTGTGGTTAGGGTCCTTGTCCATTATCAAGAAGTCATAGAGTAATGGCTTGTTTAAGTCAATTCTTTCCTTTTTCCTCCAAACCACTTCTTAATCTAAGTGATTGATCACTACTTCCCCCAACAAATAAAAATTGGTTATTAAGCATAGGATAGGCCCTTCATTTTATGCCACTTATTGGAAAAATATTCATTTAGAAGACCTGTGTCATGTTTCGAGGCCCCATAAACCTTAATTTTTAACCTTCAAGGTTGCCTTGATCAAAGACACACATCCATGGTGTCCCAAATCTTAAATCCAATGCATAATTTGTATGTGGTCTAAAGATTACTTCCTAAGGGCTTGCATAATGATCTAAGGCCATGCACATTTTCCTTTAGCCATAGAAATAACATTTATGACCTGAACCCCTTATTTTTTTTCTTTGAAGTATGCCTCTGCTTTGAGTAGACTCTTCCTCAGTTCTCTGAACTGTGGAATACATATAATATTGCATCATGAGATAAATACTCCTTGTACAAGGTTTGTCTCATGGTATAGTGCCTAATGAATTTACCAAAATCCCTAGAAGTTCTGTTTTAGGCATAAGCCTGTAGTTTTGAGCCCCTAAATATGTCTTAGGATATAATCTCGTCCTTGTTGTGCCAAATTCATATTGAAGGACATATAACACTCATGGGGCTTGTCTCTTTGATCGAGGCCATATGTAATGCATCAAAACATTATTTGTGTGAGGAGACTATTCCTTAGTGCACCGATCCTAAGAATTAGGCCCTTTTTCCACTCCTTAGTGAAATATTCCATCCATAGGGACTGTTTCATAGTTCGGGGTGACTTCATGTATAATTTACTTTAGAGGTGGATACTTGAAGGAGAAAGCCCCCAAAGTTTAGCCTTAAAGCATGACATGGGAGTAAATACTCTTCCCTAGTGTGCCAAACCATATAGTTATAGTATTGTTCCACTATTGAGCTATTTATTCCATCTAGAGGGATTATATGTGGCCCTAGTCCAACCTCCTCGTTGATGTCCCTTAAAGGTAGGTACTTCAAGGTGAAAGCACCTGTGATTTAGCTTGAAATCATGTTGGTAGAGATTATTCTTACATTGAGCACTCGACCCTAGAATTAGGCCCTTATCATACTCTTCGCCAATGCTTTTATCCATAGGGCTTGTCTCATGTTTGAGGCAATGTTCATCCCCGAATTTCCCTTAGAGATGGGTTCTTCAAGGTGAAATGTCTTGCATTTCAAACATTCCTTGTTTAAGGATACCCTTCCCATCTATTCCAAAGCATAAAATTAGGCCCTTGACCCACTCTAATGTCAAAGAATACAACTAGAGGATAAATCACATAATTTAGGGCTCCCTTTATGGCCTATGTGCCTTAGAGGAATATCCTTAAAAGAACAATATAGTGGCTCACAATTCAAATATTAAATTGAATTTAAGAAATAATGGTTATATGTCTAAAATGGATACAACCAGGTAGAGATATATTAATACAAATAATTCCTTAGAATATTATCCACCAAAACCATTTGTAGAGGTGTGTTTCACCTCCCAGTTGTATCCATTTGCACTAAATTTCACTCATAAGTTGGGTTATGAGACTGCAATGGAAACGAAAAAACCATTACAATCTATCTCTCATTCAATCCAAACCACAATACACCCAACTCAATCAATCCCATACCACAATGTACTCTAGACACCTCTCCAATCTTTAATCAACCATAGAACCCCTCCTCTCAATTGACAACAAAACCAACTCAGTTGTTTCCCTTGTCTTCTACATAGTTCACTGGAAAGTTTACCCATTAAATTCTTTGGTGTAGGAAAGGAATGTCAATTTGTTGATTTCCCTTTGGGATACTAATCTAATAAGGTGGTTATGGCACATATATAATCAACAATCAATATATGCAATGCGTAAAAAGGTTATATTTATCCCCGTCGACTCTTCTCACTCTACAAACATGGATTTCACTCTGGATCAATCAATTTCCATCTTCTACATGTCACCCAAACATTTCACCTACTATATACCCACACAACCTCTCAAACCCATGAATTCTTAGCATGGGTTGCAATCGTAGGAATCCTTTTTAGAGTTGGGATATTACACCATTTTCATTTGATAATAGCTCAGAAGAATGTAATAGGAAGATCCAAGAGGAACATTTGTACTTTTGGTTACATAAGGAATACATGCCCTCTCATGAATGTAATCAATTTTCCTTTCGACATACCCATGGTGAAAGTGGTTATTGATATTTTAATAAAACATGGTAAAAAGGATGGTGGGTTATCCAAAGGACATGTGGAATGGAAAATTTTACCCATGGATTCTTTTTCACCTTCCTCTCTTGTGGGATCATAGTCCCCTTTGATCTTTACTAATGTATTTCAAGGTTATTGTCATATACCTTATATTTCCTCTTTTTGTTCATAAAATTTAAACATAAACTAAAGTGAATGATGACAATATATCTACACTATTATACCTTAGGAACAAAATCATAAAATCATAACTAATCTCACAACATGGACTCATAACCATTCATTATTGGGGCCTCTGTCTTTCTATCCAAGATAAAAATATTACAAGGTATGTATATATGTATGTTGTGAGGTCATTGCAACTCAGCCCACCTATCTTGACATATGTAATTGTAACCATATAATTATGACATTACATAAACTAATATAATCAATGTTTAAAACTATGGTATTGCATCTCCCTTCCCCTTGGAATAGCACTAGTCTTGGTGCAGTCCTTGTAGCCGAACAAGGTTCCATCATTCAGACCATGTTATCTCATTTTTTGTCAACAAATATGTATCTTTAGTTCTGTCTAATTGTGATCTAATGTAATTAAGAAGAAGGATGTTTTGTAGAGACAATATTGAAGGATCTCATCAATAATTATCTATACATGCAATGCTATCCCCATCATCAATAATTTTCATTAGTTGCATTATTTTATCCACCAATTGTAGTGTATCCAATTGTCTTTGTTTGTACTATAATTCCTTTGATGTGATTTGATATCCTTTTAACACATTAGCCTTTTCATATATACCTATGCCAATCAAAAAAGGAATGCATACATATCATAGCCATTTCTATGCAATCTATATTGCTTCTACATATTTGTTTCAATCCATTCCCTCATCGTAATCAAGGAAATTTATCAATTCCTCAAACATCCTCTAAAAATACCTCAGCCTTCCCATGATATCGCCCACTGCAACTTGCTCTTGCTCAGTAGTTTTCTCTTCTACCTATGGAGAAGATCCCTCTGGTGTAGAATATGTATTGGGAGGAAGCATACCTATTTCTCCCTCACCTCGTTGTCTACTCATTCTTATTCCTCTTAACATGATACATACATAAAACAATCTCAAATGATATTAGCGACATATCATAATTTGCACAAATTTTATTGAAAATCGTAACAAGTTCAGTGTCACAGAGTAGAACCTGGTCTAATACCATATGTAACATCTACCTTTGATTATTGACATTAACTGTGAGTAAATAAATATCACAATTATATATATATATATATGAATAACACAATATACATATCAAATAATAGCCCAATATTGTTTTAAGATAAACCAAAGAATAACTTGCAAACACCCATTTAGTTCGACAATTTATGAGGTAAGAAGGAATATATCAAGTATTTAATAAACCTGAAATTCTTAGGATTGCGGAATTTATTACAACATTAAAAAGATGTAATGAAATAAAGAGTCCTTTCAGTATAATACCAATCCACTTTATCAAATAAAAGATTTTATATAACATAAATCAACATGGAATAATCGAATACAATAATGTAACATTGTTTATGATAATCATAAGAAACCTTGTACAATACAATACTAATTGCCAAATATCAATCATTGTAAATATTCAACCCTTCTTAATGTTTTACACTAATTCACTTTTAATAATAAGATAATTAACCTTTGTTTTATTAACTTACCTAGCTTAAGTTATTATTATCTTTTATTTAGGCTTACCGCTTGACTATTTTACAAGTTAATAAAGGTCAATATATTCTAACAACCCCAACAATAATATCCCTTGTTAAATAAATAAACTCCAAACTTCAACTTAAGAACAGAGCGAAAGTATTTCCTCATCAGGGAAGGAAGGAAAAATATTACTTTGGATAAGAAAATATTGGAAAAATTGGTTACAATTGATCACTACGAGGTAGACAAAGGTGCGAGAAGAGGGTGTCGCTCAAAAGGATTGTGGACTACCAAAACTAAAGAGTCACTAATACTATCCAGGAACAAAAGAAAAATATTTCGTAGAAGTCCAAGGTAAAAGAACTACTTATATCGGTTTAACCAGTGAGCGATCGTGACCTCACACCATTTCATTCGAAGTGTATCTTCATTGTATCACTATTTGTTGGTAAAATCAATTGTTAACCATTTAGAGAAGTTCCATCTGTTTCGACATATCTTTAGGGATATGATTGATCTAGAACATAGATAACATTTAGGGGGAAATTATTATTATTATTATTATTATTTTGCCTTTCCTTAAGGTGATTTCCATTGAATGATTGCTTATTTTTTTCAACGTAATGATCTCATTAACGTAATGATTTCAATAATGGTAAATATTTGGTCACAACATGGTTACTTTTGCACTATAATAGGTGCACCTTGATGCATGAGGTGAGGGGTATAGTGTATAACAAAAATGAATATTACTTTTCTCATATTATCGCATTATATCATTGGATATAAGAGAGAAAGATAGACTTAGAAAAGACATAACTAATTTGGAAGGAGTGAAGAGGGACCATTTGCAACAAAGAATTAGTATTCACCAATAATAATAATAACCGCGTACCTTATTCATGAGGTAGACATTTTCCATGCTCAAAATCTATGAAAATTTATAAAAACTCACTTGTGGTGAAGTGTAACAATGTGGTGTTATCTTGGAATCTAACAATATGTGTGATCATGTGTTGGATACCACATCCTCTCAAGGTGCAATTGAATGGGAGTGAGGGTTGGGAGAGTTAAGGTTTGGGGAAAATTATAGAGTGATATGTGGTGCTATATATGTCGATAGAGTGATGTGTAGTGTTGGGGAAATAACATCATTGTGTGATAACATAGGTTGGAAAAACTCCATCCCTTAACCAAAGTAGAGGGGGTATTTTCCAATAATCTTTAATATTTCCATGGGGTATCACTCATCACCATGGAAATGTATGAGTTGTAGTCGATAATAGGAGAAAAATATAACCATATATGTTAGGGTCCTACCCTAACCAATTAAGAAAACAAATAGGTTTCTATGTATGGATGCCATCTCTTGTAAATAAAGACCATCTAGTAATGTGAAAGCAATAATTGTGAGAAGGCTTACTAGAAGGTTTTGCCTACTAGAAAGTTCCTTCTCTGGAATGTTCCTAGGAGGTAGATAGAACCATATAAAGAAGTATAAGAAATGTAATGAGATGTATTGTGAAATATATTATGAATACAGATATTCTTAATTGGAGGTTGCCACTTCAAAGAGGCAAAATGACATTTCTCTCATTAATAAAGGTATAACATTTTGTGGTACTTTGGTTCCTTATTTGGCTATTATGGCTTCAATTTGTCATTTTGCAATAAATCCGGGTAAAATATATTATTTATGCTTTACATCATCCAATTTACTAAAAAAGAACACCATATGTGGTATCAAATAACATTCTTGAGCTCAAATTTTAGAGCGTTTTTTTTCCAGGCTAGAGATATATTTCAACATCTATAAATAACACAATAATCTACCATTTAGCAAGTAAAATTGTAGTATGAGAAGACTAGACACAAGAAATACATGCAATTTACCTTGGTTGGACACCCTTGTAACCCTTGTTGGTACTCCTTTCAGTAGCATTTCATTAGAAAACACATGTATATGAAAGTTCACTTCCACATACCCTAGGATATATAAGAAATCCCCTAGCTTACCGTGGCATGCACACAACAACCTCCCAATTTTCTTGTCCGAGCATCTCTCAAATAGAAGAAATTGGTCCCCCCTCTAATTCTTCCTACTAGGACCCCTGCACTCTCTCTCTCTCTCTCTCTCTCTCTCTCTCTCTCTCGTGTAAACAACTATGCCCAAAATTTTCCTCTCGCTTTTCCCACCTTACTATTTCCAATTCCTTCTTAGGTCACCTCTACCTTTTGGTGGCTTCCCTCATCGTGTGTTGATAAATAGTGTATCGACACACACATCCTTCTTCCACCATCACATTGATGCGCCATTGATTTCCTCACCTAAACATAGCCCTCCTTCCTTTGAACTTGGCTTCTGTGTTGACACGCTCTGCTAAACCTCACTACACATATTTTTATCACCGGCAAGGTGTGCTCAATCAACAATGATACATCAGTAATGTTCACATGATTACCATCGCCACACCCACAGACCTTTCACTGACTAAATCTGTTTCACTTGTAACGATGCATCACATAATGACAATGTTCCCTCCCTTTCACTTCATTACATTTCTTATCAATGAGGGTCACCTCTTATTCCCCAACACACTACCCATTGAGGTGTTTCCCTCTCCTATCGCTAATGCATAAAAAAAAGGATTTGAACCCCTTGTCATCATCGAGTGCATCAAGGATGATCCTCTCCCTCTCTCCAATGTTGATCACGTCAACACAACCCACTTTCGTCTTGAGGTTTAGCTTTTCCTCCTCCAGCTTAGACCCTTGTTGTGTCATCGGTCAATCTCATAACATTTTCAGTGACTAATATCTCCATACCTAATCATGTTGTTGGTCACTAATATCCTACCATGCTTGACCCACTACAAATCACACTCATAATCAAGTTTGTAGTGTCCCTAGTGGATTTCTTCATGCAATGCTACTAACTTGTTTGCTTTGTGTTTCTTGAATTTATGACAAAATATTGATTATTAAAGTGAAATTTAGCATCATATGGGTTAACCAGATCATCTTTTGATCTTTCGTTGGCTCTGAACTACGCTTTGGAAGAAACCACGTCCTCCGATCTCCTATACGGTCCTAAGTTCTTTGAATGTCAATTGGTTGTTTTTGCAGATGTATAATTTCATGCTACTAATGCATAACTATAGTTACAATATATGACATAAGTCCCTATACATAATGGATGACATAGGAACTCACAAAATCAATTTTGAATGAAGCATCAATGAATGTGGTACTTGAACTTTCATTAAAAAGCGCCTTTGAGCACATTTTTTGGCATCCGTCAAATTTAATTTTTCATCCCTTGAACAATATAGTCGTATGATTTACATCGTTACGATTCCAATGTAACTCATGGAATCGAAATCTGACCCCGAAAGTACTAGAATAGATCGCCTAGGGTTTCTCACCCGAACTGGTCGCATTGATTGTTATGTAAATGAGATGTTTGAATGGCGCAGTTAGTTGAATTGTTGAAAACGCTTCCCCACACTTTTTGTGGTGCTACAAGTGACACTCAAATTCTACGTTGTATGGGAAAGGTATGAGTATTTGAATCCTCCTGCAACGGTGATAGCCTAGGTCTACTTTGGCCACTTTGGGTTAAAGGTTTATTTGACACAAACTATTTTAAGACCTGATATATTAAATTTAAATTATTTTGATTTAAATTATTTGTGTAGGAGATGGATTAAAAGGAGGATAAATCAACTTGTTTAATCATAAATTTAAATTTAAATAATTTGGATTCTAATTAAATATAAATTATTTAAATTAAACTCCTTTGAATTATCTTCTCCAAAGACATCGAAGGTTTTGAAAGAAACTGCTCTGAGGCCATCAAAGGTTTTGAAAGGAACTACTCTGAATCCATCGTAGGTTTTGATAAGAAGTGTGTCGATCCCATCGGCGTGGTTGATTAGAATTTCTCTAAATCTCATTGTCAGAGTACTTTAGACAAACACCTCCAAATTTCTTTGGAAAACTTAATAAGAATTTTGTCGAATTCATCGACAAACTTAATAGAAAGTACAACGATGTCAACAACGAATTTGGTAGAAACTATGCTAATTAGTTTTTCAAAAAGTCCAGAAAGTAGTTTTTCAGAAATTTTGTGTAGAAGGAGAACCGCAAAAAAAAAGGAGGATATGTCGATCCCAAGTAATTTGGTAAAGTCACCAATATGAACTCAAACCATTGGATTCCAAATTTAGGGTCTTCCAAGCAAAGACACCATGAAGTAAAAGGGAATTTAGTTGAGCGACGTTGATTGAGAAACTATTTCAAATGACAGGAGTTGGTTTTAAGTGTTCCCATACAAAACTGGTGCTTTCAATTATTTCAATCTCTTGCTTATATGCACCAACATGGATATTTTCATGATGATCTTAAACCCTAAACTTTCACTAATTACCAAAATTGTTATCAAAATTGCCAATTGTTATCATCAATGAAGATAAAACAAACACCTCCATAAAGGAGAATATCACAAGATCAAATAGAATTCGACTCATATCAGCTTAATTATAAGGAATATTACCTTGAATCTATCCTATGAACTTGATATTTCTCTTAAACTTCAACCTAATGTTGTTATGAACAAAAGTAAAAAGAGCCATGCATATATCTATAAAAGGGTTATACTATCAAAGAGATTTAGTTGAAAGGGAACTAAATCTCTCCATGACACCTCTTAGCTCCTAGAAAGTCAGCCTTTCAAATAATTCTTTTCACCAAAGTTTGGTCATCTGAGTTGTATTGGAAGGGTGACTAGTAGTCTTCAAGGTTCACTAAACCAATATTCTCATATTGAAAAGTGTATCAGTTTGAGTTATCTTAAGCCTAATACTGGGTCCTCATCTAAAAATATTCATTATCCCCCTCATTTGTCATATTTAATCATTATGAGACCTTGTCTAAATCAAATCTCCTCACCTCACAAGTTTGTAATGCAAACTACCTCTTTTACACTAACTCTGGTACAAACTCTTATGTTTTCCACATGGATGGGTTTTGGTCAAAGATGATTTCTTCTTAAGATTTTTGGGTGATGAATGATGGTCTAATTTTATGGTCATGATATTACATACGTTTTTAAGTCAAATTGTCAACTTACATGGCTTAATGATGTACCTATTATATCATGATCTTCTTACTAGCTAGAATTTTTCTCTCGGATTTCTGAAAAAAAAAAAAAAAAATCTTCCTTCCTCATCACAAGTGATAATTTTGGTTCTAGCATCATATAAAGCATGTATTTGGAGTTTTATTATGAAGGTACAGGTTCAAAATATTTCCAGAAGTGTGTATTGGCATATGAGGATCCTAGCAAGCCATTAATTCATAGAAATCTACATACCATGCATATTTTGTTTTGTTACGTCAAGTTTTGATTGGTCAGCAAGTCAATGGTGAGTATGGATATGTTAGAGGTGTTTCATAAGATTTTCCTCAAGTTCCTAAGAAATCATACATCTATGTATCATTTTTCAGAAAGGTTTTGTACTTTTCCAATGCACTTGAGCTTCATTTGAAATGGCAAACTCTTATTTCTTACAAAGGAGGTATAAGTGAGGTTTGATGGTAAGATTCATCTTTATTCAGGGTATTTGAATGTTTTATTATGTCATGTGGTGTTTAGAGACCACTTCTGTCCTTCAATTCAATTTCAAAGTCATTTATTCATGCATAAATGTCAAAATAGTCACGTATAGAAGTTTGTAGCACAAACTGTGTTTTTCCTATGTATTGCGCTACTAACTCTTCAAACTTTCAACATAAATGAGATTTGGTCAAAATTCGACTTGGAAAGAGGATTTTTGGGTCAAGGTGGACACATATATTTGAATATAATATCATCCCCCATCAAATCATGCAAGTGGCAGTTTGTTTCCTCAATGGAAAAATTCTAGGGCTCAAATCCTAGATTGTAGGAATATGACTAGATTTTGGAAATATGTGTTTTCATGTTTTACTCATATTTTTTGGAGATATATTTCGATGAGATGGAAAGGTATTTTTGGAAAGTGAGACAGTTTTTTCACAAGGAAGAGCTCCTATTCAAAAACCTCTCTCAAGTTTCCAACAACTATTTGTATTTGAGAGATATAGGTGAATATTTGAGCATCATTTTCCAGAAATTTGACAGTTTGTATTTTCCAACCACCTCACAAATTCGGATAAGAGTTGGATGTTTTCAAAAAACTAAATATAGGTGAAGATATTATGAGATCCATATATTTTGGATCTATATGAGCATTTAATCTCTATAAAGAGGACCCAAGAGAGAAGCTAATGAGAGGGGTTCGATTGGGAGGACTTGGAGAAACTCCTTTGTAAAAGACTTTTGAATGCATATTGGAATATAAGCTTCTTTTGTTGTAGATGTTCAGACCTTCATCTTATTTATTTTTTGTACCTATGGGTGAATATTATATTCATTTTTTCCATGTTTATCGAATGACTGATAAATGTCATCTTATCTTGGCATTGATAAACTAGAATTGTAGGTACTCTTGCATGTTATAGCTAGCCATTCATGTATGCTTCTGTATGTATGTTTATTCTGGTATAATAAGTATTATTCATCATTTACATATTTATATAAACCTTCTAAAAAAGTATAGTTGAAATCCTTATATGTCTGAGAGTATTCATATGTGTCTAAAGTGAGTGAGATCATCTCAAGTCATTCAATGTGATCCAATTTATACCCTTACTTACACATTTTATTAAGTTATCAAGCTCACTTGATTTGCAACCTAGAGTGACTCTTGGAGTGATAAAAAATTGACGTCGATGCCAGGGAAAAGAGTTTGAGGCAAGCTTCCCTGGGAGATGACATAGTTCTAGATTTTGATGATAGACAAAGGCTGGGAATCATATTGGTTGTAATATTCTATCTGGTGACTCCGTGAAGGACGAATTCAGTGGTGACTCCACAATATTCAAATATCAAAGGAATTTGCTGCTCTTTTGTCTCGGAGTTTTTCACCTCTCAACTTCTCTGCGGTTCCTGGTGTCCCACATCTAGTACCTCATTTGACAGAATGGGGATATTTTCTTCCTATCTTGAGAGAGAGGAAAGAAGAAAATATTGCATAACACCTCATCAAGTTCCATGAGTGCATGGATCTAATAGATGTACAACATAAGGATGTTCTCATGAAGATGTTTATGCATTCATTGGATGGTGATGCACATAAGTGTTATTTCTCATTACCTCCTTCTAATATTTCATCATTGAAAGAGTTTCATAGAGTATTCAATGAACATTGCAAAATGTACTTTTCAGATGAGTTTTTATTTGAAAATTGTTGTGAGGAATATGAATTTCATAATGAGATTGAAGTTATAGATAAAGAAGTATTTATCCCTCAAAATATGTAAAAACTCTCTAATGATCTTCAAGATGATATGCTTTCACATGACCATGAACTAGAAATGAATAGTGGAGAAGTTGAAGGTTCTCTTATTATCGTTAAGTCTGATTGTTATGAATCTAAGGATTTGGTTTCTTTAGCTACAAATGGATATGATCAATTGTGTTTTGGTCAAATGACAATTGAAATCAGTAAGGTAGCCCACATTTTTCAGATTTGCAGACAAAGGGAAATTGCAACATCCATGAGGAGCTGGATGTTCATATATCATCCATTTTTAAGGAGGAACATCAAAAAGACTATCTTTATCCTTATGTACCTTTTGTTCTAAATTTTGATGGAAAGGCTGATGATGATGAGGAAGAAGGTGATGTTATTTCAAATATGTTTCAAAATCATATTGTTGATGATTATATGTAGAAATATTCATCTCTGCCATTAGGATTTTATCCTGATGTTCCCATATTTGATAAATATAGTGAAGATGAGGAATATTTTAAATTTTGTGAAGGCTTGTTGACTAATATAATATCATCTAGTTCTACTTTTAAGAAATAATAAGATCAACAATGTAATTATGCTATGGTTGATGATAGTTATGAGTCTGTTGTTCAAAATTCCAATGAAAATATCCTTAGTTCTGATACATCTTTTAAAGATATCAGTGTTGGGGAGATTAATCAACACTTCTCTCATGATACATTTTTGAAGAATCATCCTTCATTTGATCATTATGGAGATAGTGATGTAGAATATCAAGAACATATCTCTTCTTTTCTCTCATAAATTGTCAACTATAATGGGCCATCACATCATCGTGATGGATCTGAGTCAAAAGAATATAGCAAAGGGGAAGACATACACGAGCAGTCAAATTTTTTGAATCTATATGATGGTGATCATAGTTTTGAAGATCCCATGGCAGCCTTACTTGAGTCTTATCTCTTAGACTCTTTTAAGTTTTCCAATTTTATCACATCACTTACATTTTTTAGTGAGTATGATCTCCTGAAAGAGTTTTTGTGGTCACTGTTATGATTTTATTGTTATCTTCTAATAAATGGCATAAAAAGAAGCCTTTCAGTCATGAGTTTACTTGTATGGCTTCATTGGAAGCATGATTTCACTTGATCAACAAGTAGTACAGTTGATTAGAGTAGGAGTATACATGAATAATATCAGTAGTTGAGCATTGGTTTTCAGTTTTCAATGAATAAGCAAATTTGTTTTAAGTGTATCAGGGTATGAAAAAAGTGAATATAAAATATTGAAGGTTTGCAGGGGATTGGTTGCACAGGCCCGATGAATCCATATCCCAATAGAAAATAAGACTGGAACTACTAAGTTCCTGGAAACCTCACAGGGAATTTTCCATCCTAGTTGGAGCCAGATGTTATCTCCTAGAAAGTCATCCTCTCAAATCATTATTTTCACCAAATTTTGGTCATACGAGTTGTATTGGAAGGGTGACTAGTATTCTTCAAGGTTCACTAAACCAATATTCTCATATTGAAAAGTGTATCAGTTTGAGTTATTTTAAGGCTAAGATTGCTTCCTTCCTCATCACAACTGCTAATTTTGGTTCCAGAAGTATAAAAAGCATGTATTTGGAGAGTCCTTATGAAGGTACAGGTTATGAATCTTTTCAGAAGTGTGTATTAGCATATGAGGATCCTAACAAGCCATTAATTCACAATAATCTACATACCATGCATATTTTGTTTTGTTACAGCAAGTTTTAATTGGTCAACAAGTCAACAATGACTATGGCTATGTTAGAGGTGTTGCAGAAGCTTTTCCTCAAGGTCGTAAAACATCAGACATCCATGTGTCATTTTTCAGAAAGGTTGTGTTCTTTTCTAATGCTCTTGAGTTGCATTTGAAATGGAAAACTCTTATTTCTTGCAAAGGAGGTATAAGTGAGGTTTGATGGTAAGATTCATATTTCTTTAGGGTATTTGAATGTTTTATTATGTCATATGGTGTTCAAAGACCACTTGCGGCCTTCAATTCACTTTCAAAGTCATTTCTTCATGCATAAAGGTAAAAAAAGTCACCTACATGAGTTTGTAGTGCAAACTGTGTTTTTCCTGTGTCTTGCGCTACCAATTCTTCAAACTTTCAACATAAATGAGATTTGCTCAGAAATTGATTTCAAAAGAGGATTTTTGGGTCAATATGGCCACATATATTTGAATATAAGATCATCCCCCATCAAATAATGTAGGTGTCACTTTGTTTCCTCTATGGAAACATTCTAGGGATCAAATCCTAGATTGTAGGAATATGACTAGATTTTTGAAATATGTGTTTTCATGTTTTAGTCATCTTTTTTGGAGATAGATTCCGATGAGATGGAAAGGTATTTTTTGAAAGTGAGATATTGTTTTCACAATAACAATCTCCTCTTCAAAAACTTCTGTCATTTTTCCAGCAACTATTTGTATTCGAGAGATATAGGTGAATCTTTGAGCATCATTTTCCATAAATTTGACAGTTTGTATTTTCCAGCCACCTCACAAATTTGTATTTGAGTTGGATTTTTTCAACAAACTAAATATAGGTGAAGAGGTTATGAGATCCATATATTTTGGATATATATGAGCATGAAATCTCTATAAATAGGACCCAAGAGAGGAGCTAAGGAGAGGTGTTCGATTGCGAGGAATTGGAGAGAATCCTTTGTAAAAGTCTTTTGAATGCATATTGGAATAAAAGCTTCTTTTGTTGTAGATGTTCAGACCTTCATCTTCTTTATTTTATGTAGCTGTGGTTGAATATTATATTCATGTTTTCCATGTTTATATAATGATTGACAACTATCATCTTATCTTGACATTGATAAACTAGAATTGCAAGTAGTCTTACCGATTATAGCTGGCCATTCAAGTATGCTTTTGTATGTATGTTTCTATTGGTATAATAAGTATTCTTCATCATTTCCATATTTATATAAACCTTATGAACAAGTATAGTTGAAATAATTATCTGTCTGAGTGTATTCATATGTGTTCGGAGTGAGTGAGATCATCTCAAGTCATTCAATTTGATCCATTTATACCCTTATTTACACATTTGATTAAGTTACCAAGATCACTTGATTTGTAGCCTAGAGTGACTCTTGGAGTGATAACAACACCTTCAAGAAGACCTTGTGAATTAATTACCAACACTATTCTCAGGATCTAAATGGATGTTATGTTAAAACTTTATCCCCAACATCATCTTGCCGCTTCTTATTTGAGTGAGTTTATCCTTTGACGAGCGTATGTTTTTAATAGAGATCCAAGTTTTGAAACAAAAAGGGAAAGAGAATAAGATCAACACAGAATACCTAAGTATATAGGAATAAATGAAATCCATCAAGAATTTATGGCCTCAATCATCTTATGAAATAATTCAATGGAGAAATTTCACATTGATTCGATCTACCTCATCATGTTTCTTGATGACAATATAGGAACAGAGCCTAGGCTCAAATATTACAATAACCACGTTCATGAAGATCTTAAATTAAGGTGCACCGAATATATCACTTGAAGAAGTCCCAAGATAGTAACAAAATCAATGATGAGGTTCATGACTCCAAACTCCCCCGATGAAAATCGAAGGAGTTCATAGAAAATCCTTCGATGAAATTTGGTGGAGTTCCCATCAAGTCCTTTGATGAAAATCGAAGGATTTAGTGTCAACTCCTCTGATTCAAATTGGAGGAATTCCCATCAACTTCTCCTAGCCAGGAAACTATTGATTATGTTGGGAAAATAAACTATTTTATGTTATGAGAACTATTAGTGTGAGGAAACAGATTTTTTGATAAACTATTTGTTGTAATGAGAATTGTTAGTGTGAGGCAAAGGATTTTCTAATAAACTATTTGTTGTTATGAGTACTGTTTGTGTGAAGAAAAACATTTTATAATATGTGGATGGTGACTATATCTAAGGAGGATCATTCATTTTTCCCTTATGGACTCATGGTCAGGCTAGGGGGTGAGCAAGATAAGTGAATTCGGATGTTTTGTTCTATGGTTGGGTGGAACGTGGTTGTTCGAGTTGTATTCCAACATCAAGTTTCAAATATGTATCTCAACTTGTATTCTTTGTCAATGTTATATTTATGATTATCATTTGTTAGGAATATGATTGACTGTCTATACATAAATGAAATCAATTCATAAGGGATTCTATGATAATTTTTTCCTATGGCTTATCATAGTTAAATAATACTGGAAATATTGGTTGTTTGAGATATGATGGTGCTATATATATACATATATATATGATCATACATAAAGAAATGGTAGAACTATGGTTATGTTCCTATAGACCATTGGATTATACATATATTGAGGTTCTATTCAAATCTATACATAACAATCATTGTAGAGAAATTGTGTAATAAGGAATGAACTTCAATGTGTGATTATCAATTTGATAACATGTAAAAATAGATAAACAAATAATAGTCCAAATACATTCTTTATTACCACAGAAACATAGTGATGGATTCAAAGTATCTTAAAAAATAAACCTTTGTATTTAATCAATCTTGTTCAAAGTATTACAGTTGGAGTACCATAGACCAAAAACTCCACAACCACTTATTGTAAACAGAGCTCTAAGAAACTATACACAAAATTATGTATTTAGCCAAAGTCAATGCACGCATATATCATTCAAGGAAGGACATGGAACTCGAATACCTTTCGAGGTAATATGCTTCCTTCATCTAATTACACCAACTTACATAATCTACAAAGGAAGAAAAATGAGGATTAACCCCTAAGTACTTCGAACTTCACGACTTCCGTGAATTTTGTGTGTGATAGAGAAGAAAGGGTCAAAGACCGAAGTTACAAAGTCCCGAAGAGTATCTACATCATAGATCCGTGGGGAAGATAGATTGGGGCCTCATTAAATTTGATCACGATCTATCAAGATCGATTGCCAGGAAGCATTGAAGATATCAAAGTTGGACGACAAATAGTTCTACAGGGCTATCCCACAATCCAAACCACAATTTCCTAGAAGGGGTACATGTCAGTGTAGGGATAATTGTGTAACGATCGACGGGTTACTCCAAAACCGCCAACCCATGTCCCCACATTTTGAAAATTACTAAAGTTGATGTGATGTTTTCAGTATTTATTAGTTCAAGCACAGAGACTGTGGGCCCCAGTGTATGTGTGGCACCTGATCCCAAGGTCCGAAGAATTGGTACTCTGGAGGAATTATGTTGCAGTTGTGTTGAGTAGAGAACTCCTAGAGTCTAGAGTTAATCTCGATCGTTGATCGGAAGAAGGTACATAGCAATTGATACCATAGTTTAAAGACTGAGCACTCCAGAAGGTTAAATATTATGAACAACCTAGAACTTCTGAAGCCCAGAGTTCCATAATAAATCCCAACCGTTGGTTTTTGAGGAATTTGTGGACCCTTGATCCAGCCCACTTCATGAAGTTTGTCAATTTGGTGTTCAGGAGAAATAAGGCACGAAGTAGCAAGAGATTCTGAAGATGAATTTCTGGAGCCTCGAAGCTCTCAAGGCTTCAGATAAGCACCAATCTGATAGCACCGGGTCACAACCCATGGTCACATGTAATTTAGGGATGAAGAAAAAGGGCTAGTGCCCTAAAATTGTGTTAAAGTCATATGTTGTTATGGTATATGTTCGTTACACTATACTAAATTCATACATTATTATGGTATCGATATAATAGTATATATGTTAAACGATATATATATCATTTTGGGTATTTTTAATGTTATTTCTATGGATAGACTATGTGATATTCTATAGTCTATAGTATACATTGTTGCTAATAGCTAGGACAATTATGTATAAGTGGACGATATAATATTAATGATAGTCTAATGCACACGATGGTATGGATAACATGTTTTGACATAGACATGGTGGTTATTCTAAGGGCTATGACAGTCCTCGTCACAATTTTATTCAATACAAATAAGTGTATGATTATAATCCAATAATGCCGGTAAATCTACTATGGATACAATAAAGGAATAAAGATGTGTTTAATGGATTATCTCTGTGTCACAATCAATGTTGGAAAGTCAAGGAACTTTAATGTCTCCTAACAATTTTTTTTTTATTTGGGAAATTTGGGGTACATTACATAAGGTATCAAAGCTGAAGTTTAAAACACTTGGACCACAAGGCAAGGCCAAATTAATTTAATTCTTTTATTTCTATTGAAGAAAAAATAACAAATATGTTGACTGTTACAAACATAAAAATTGTTGGTTTGTTGTGATATTGTCAGCACAGAATGAAGAAGAAATCAGACCTGAAGAGAATCCTAATCCAGGATCTCCTAAATAACCAACGCATAATAGCGAAGGAATTTCAGCCACCTAGGTTTTGGAAACAATGAAGAAACTCATCATGTAATTACAAGTTTTTAAAGAAGATAAAAAAAATCTGAAAAAGGCATAGGAAGACTAGTTAGAAATAAATGAAATATCGCTACGCAGTATAGTAACCAAGAGGATTCCAAAGAACAATGACAGAGAGGAAGAATTTATCAAAAGGTCCTCAAAAAACTCTGGTCATGAAACATAAAATGAGGAGAGTTCTTTCAAAGACACACACATGACAGGAAACAAAACAACTATGGGAAGAAAAAGAAAACAAGTAGATCACTTGGAAGGTGAATTCAAGAAAACAAAAGTGTCCACCTTTGATGGAGAATCAAGGACAGGTGAAGAGGTTGAAGCATGGCTACTAGATGTAAAGAAATACTTCCATATTTACAATTACTCTAGTAATATGAAAGTCAGAATGGCCATTTACAAGTTGAAGGGAAAAACAAGTATCTGGTGGCAAGACCTGAAATTGGCTAAGGGATTGAAAGAGAAACAAATGGAATGGTCATATTTTAAGAAATATTTAAAGTGGAAATATTTGTCAGAAAACTATTATGAAAGAAAGACTAAGGAATTCTATGAGCTAAGACTAGAAAAAATGGCCATGGACGATCTGATAAATAAATTTCTAGAACTATTGAGATTTGTACCATACATCAAGGAAGACTAAGTAAAGATACAACGACTCTTAAGATTTCTACCACAGTTGTACAAAGAAAGAATTAAATTTGACAATCCAAATACTTTGAATGATGTGTTTATAAAGGATTGGATGTGCTATGATCAATACAAACATAGGTATGAAATTACCAAGGCATGGAAGGACAAGAAACATGACATAATGAATCAACGAAATAAAGGGTTCCAACCAACCCCTTTCCATAATATCGAATTTTTTTTCCAAAAGAAGGACTATCATTCAAACACCAAGAGTGCTCAAGGGGGAGGTAGAGCAGTTAACCTGGGAGTCAAGAAAGTTGGGGACAACCCTAGAGAACCATTGAAGTGTTGGGAGTGTGGAGAACCTCACTTGAGGAGAAATTGTCCATGCTTAATTTCCATGGAAAGAACTTCATACCATAACCCTCAAGAAGCTTCGACAATAGGAGATTTGGGAAAAAGCGTGTACAAAATTAATGCAGCTATGGATGGCAGGGAAGATGATCATCAATCCACTATCGTGGAGGTTGAAGGTAAAATTCATGATAACCACATTTCCATATTAATTTACCCAGGAGCTAGTTTGAGTTATGTTACTCTTGGTTTAGTTGAATTAAACAATCTCATTAGAGTAAAGCATGCTAAGTATTGGTTAGCATAGTTATCAACAGGGACTAAGATAAAGGTAACATATTTTATTCTTGAATGTGAACTCAGCATAGATGGTCAAAGTACAAAGTTAGATCTTAATAGTTTACCTTTGGGATCTTACGATTTAATCATTGGAATGGACTGGTTAGATAAACATAAATTAATATTAAACTTTTATGAAAATTCGCTTATTTACAAAGATGAAAACAACACAGTTAGGACGATACAAGGGATCAGGAAACCAATTTCAGTTAGGCAGATATCAGGCATGCATTTTAAGAAATGTATGAACAAAGGTTTCCAATTTTATGTTGTTCAGGTAACTAATCTATTAGAAAAGGAAAAAAAACCCAGTTTAGAGGACTTTGTAGTCCTAGATGTGTTTAGAAATGTATTTGTGGAAGAAATACCAGAACTACATCGAAGAAGAGAGATAGATTTCTCTATCGATCTACTACCTGGATCTACCCTGATATCTAGGGAACCTTGTAGAATGAGTCTACCCAAATTAACGGAACTGAAAATTCAGCTGCAATAACTATTAGATAAAGAATATATCAAACCAAGTTTCTCACCTTGGGGAGCATTGGTTCTCTTCGTTAAAAATAAATATGGGGCCTTGAGACTGTGCATTAACTATCGACAACCAAATAAGATGACAATCAAGAATAAGTATCCTTTACCCAAAATTAACGACCTGTTTGACCAAGTTGGAGGAGAAAGGATCTTATCTAAGTTAGATTTAAGGTCTAGTTATCACCAATTCAGAATAAAAGATGAAGACATAAATAAAACAACATTTAGAACACGTTGCATACACTATGAGTTTGTCATAAATCTGTTTGGTATTACAAATGCACCAACAACCTTTATGTGTTTGATGAGTAGTATATTCAATCAATATCTCGATAAATTTGTGTTGGTGTTTATTGATGATATTTTAGTTTACTCAAAAATGAAAGAAGAATATGAACAACATCTCGAAATAATATTGCAGACCCTAAGGAAACATAAGTTGTATGCGAAGTTTGATAAGTGTGATTTCTACCAAAGAAAGATACAATACCTAGGACACGTGATATCCAAAGAGGGTATTGCATTTGATCTAGAAAAGATAAAATCCATTATGGAATGGCCTATCCCTAAGGATGTAGCATACATCATATCATTCATGGGAATTACCAGTTATTACCGAAGATTGATCGAAGGATTTTCTAAGATTGCATACCCAATTACATCCCTATAGAAAAATGGAATCAAATTTACTTGGTCACAAAAGTGTCAGGATAGTTTTGATAAATTAAAAGGACTATTAACTACAACACCTATCCTAAGGGTAGCGGATCACGATAAATATTTTACAGTTTGTGTGGATGCAAGCAAAGAAGGCTTGGGAGGTGTCCTAACACAATATGGACACATCATCTGTTATGAATCATGTAAATTGAAAGATCATGAACGAAATTACATTACACATGATTTGGAATTAACACCCGTAATTCATGCGCTAAAAATGTGGTGACATTATTTAATGGGGAGAAGGTTTCTCATACTAACTAACAACAATGGTGTAAAGTTTTTATTTAGTCAACCAGAGCTCAATGCAAGGCAAGCTATATGGCTAGCCTTTTTAAGTGAAATTGATTTCGAAGTATGACACATCAAAGGTAAAGAAAACAAAGTTGCATATTCTCTAAGTCGGTGTAATAACGAACTTTATGAGATGAGTGTTAGAAATGAATAAAATGACATTGAACAAAGAATAAAATATGCAAGCAGTAATGACGAAAAGTACATCAAAACAACAACAAAATTGCAAGAAAATGCAGAAAATTTGAACAAAACCGATCTGAGTTTAGATAAAAATGGACTACTAAGGTTCAAAACAGGTTGTATGTACCTAATTCTGTTGATTTAAAATCAACAATTCTTGACGAATTGCACAAAAGTTCATATTCTGGTAATCCAGGATTCCAAAAAATGATATCATCCTTAAGAATATTGTTTTATTGGCCTAACATGAAGAGTGAAACAACTAAATATTTATCTAAATTCTTAGACTGTCAATGGGTAAAGGTTGAACATTAGCATGCAACCATTCTGCTACAACCCCTACCTATACTAGAATGGAAGTGGGAGATTATCTCATTGGACTTCATCAGAAGTTTTCCTAAGACTCAAAAGAAAAATGACTCGATTATGGTAGTGATTGATAAACTTAGCAAATCTGCACATTTTATACCTATGCAATCTACTCAATCTATTTATAAAGGAATTAATATTGCTAAATTTTTTATGAAAGAAATATTTATATTGCATGGAATTCCTAATATGGTGATCTTTGATAGAGATGTCAAATTTATGTCAACATTTTTCAAGGAATTGTTCGCGGGATTGGATACTAACCTGAATTTTAGCATAAGCTGCCATCCACAAATGGATGGGAAAAATGAATGAACGAATTAGATTGTGGAATATATGTTACAAATGTACATGAGAACAAAACCAACTAAGTGGGAGGACTACCTATACTTAGTTTAATTTTCTTACAATAATGGCTATTAGACATCAACCAAGATGAGTCCCTTAGAAGCATTATATGGAAGGAAATGCACAACCTCGATTAGCTAGGATAATCTAGTTGACAGGATTATGATGGGACTAGAAATGCTCTAGGAAATGGAGAAAATGGTAAAAAGGGTACAACAAAATTTAAAGGAGGCCCAAGACAAGTACACCACCTATCTTCTTCATTGTCCTCTATCTCTAACACATATTATTGCCACCTATCACTCAAGATTTACGACCTTTGGAACTTGAATGAATCTTTGATTTTCATCCCTCTATCACTTCTAGACCCCAAATTCCGAAATGGCACTTTTCACAGGGTCAAAGACTAATAAGCCTCTGTTTGATCCAATGATAAACTTCTCTACAGCTCTCCTAGATCCTACAGTCCTCATGACTTTGTGAATTCTCCATGGAGAATTCCGACCCCTCATTTCCTCCTTGACAACTCCTGTGAAATGACCCAATGCTCTTCTACTAGAACTTAACTTATGTGAGACATTTTCAATATTTGTCCCCCTCTGGGTACTTTCAAAAGTGATGACCCTCCTGATCTTTCACTTGCAACTCAATTCTAAAAGGGACCCCTATGTGCACTCCTTGTGACAGACTTTCAAATACTTCTAAGTATTTGATTTCTTCAACTCTATGCACCTCTACAACATTAGTCCTTCAACTCTCCCCTTGGTTGATAAGTCCTAGATTTCAACTAGCCTACGCACACCTTGCATGACTTATGTGCTTCACTTTCACTTCTATTAGAATGAGAACAATGGTATCCCTCCTGAGCTTTCAGAGATAAACTCTGAACCTTTGTCAATGCACTCCTTGTGGACGTTTCGCTACACTCCTTGCAGGAACTCTCACTCAGGAAGAGAAACAATTGAAACTCATTCTCTTTCTCTCTCAGACTTCACACATTCAACATGAAATCATACATACACACACACATTATTAAATCAAATACATAATAGAGAGAATAAAACCACCATGAACATACCAGTCACCATGTCTAAACAGAAAACATCATAACACCATGAAATCTTATTCAAAGTTTCATATATTAATTCAAAGCTCATGTACATGGGTTCTTCTCCACAACTCTCTTCTACAACTCTATGATCATGTTCTAATGATACAACTAACTCCTCTATTATACAAATGTGAGGGTGTCTATATCCATTTTCCTTCCTGCTCCTAAAACTGTCTAATCTATCATTCAAACCTACCTACTTTCATTAACTATGCATAAATGCCTCTACCTTCTACAGATGAGAGAGAATTTCTCATGATATGTTTACAATATTCAAGTATGATTCCCTTTAACCATTACATTAGTTCTTCAAAAACATTTCAAAAATGTGCGTTGGTGGTCTTCCAGCTATCTTCTACCTCTTAAGTCGTTTTCTTGGCTGGTTGTTTACGATGCTCCTGCATCATACTCCCTCGCTTGAAAATTTTCATGAACTCCTATTAATGAGCTCTTGCACRGTCTRTCCATGCTTATGAATTTATGCCTCATCTTCCCAACTAGCATATTCAAATGGATGTCCCTTCCACTTGACCAAGTATTCAAAATACTCTTTTCTCTTGGTCTTCCTRCTGACTCTCTTGTCAAYTATTCTTTCCATCTATGGCTTTTTAGCTACAGGAATTTGTTTTTTCCAYTGAACTACTTCCACTCCTACTTMTTCATCTTTGTAAGGGTACAAATCTGCAACATTGAATAYYGGTGAAATTCCGATCCCATCGGGTAATTCAATCTCATATGCGTTTGCCCCAAATTTMMTTATGACATTGCATGGTCCAATATTTTTCATCTTCATCTTATTATATGTTCCCCTCGGGAACCTCTCCTTCCTTAGATGTGTAAGAACCAKATCACCAACTTCAAATTGAAGTTCTTTCCTGTTTTGATCTACTCTATGCTTGTATTCTTGGCTCGAACTCTGCAATCGCTCCTTGATTTGGTTGTGAAGCTCCTTCATTGCTTATGCAAAATTCTCAGCACTAACACTCCTGAATTTATTGTGTTCCGAATCTTTCAATTCAGAAACTCCCCTCGGTTTCATTCCATATACAATCTGGAATGGACTTTTCCCTATGCTTCTATTGGACGAGTCATTGTAAGCAAATTCCGCCTATGGTAGAATGTGATCCCACTGATTGTGGTGTTCAGTCACTAAGATCCTCAGTAAATATCTCAAGCTTCTGTTCACAAATTCTATCTGCCCATCCATTTGAGGATGATATGCTGAGATAAAAGACAAACGTGTCCCTAGATTCTTCCATAAATTCCTCCAAAAATGTCCTATGAACTTGGTATCCCGATCTAAAACTATACTGCTTGGCAAGCTGTGAAGTCTGATGACTTCCTTGAAAAACAGGTTCACAATATGAGTTGTGTCACTGATTTTCTGGCATGGTATGAAATGTGCCATGTTTGAAAATATGTCAACCACCACAAAGATTGAATCATATCCTCTTTGTTTCCTTGGCAGTCCCAATATGAAATCCATGCTCACTGCGTCCCATGACCTTTCTGGTATGGGTAGGGGTTGATATAAACCTGTGTTCTGCCTTTTCCCTTTTGTGTGCTGACAAATCCTGCATCTGTCCACAAATTTCTTAACATATGTCCTCATCTCTGGCCAAAAATATGATCCATTCAATTTTAAGAACGTCTTATCATAACTAAAGTGTTTGACCAATCCTCTACTAAGTTTTTCTTTCAGCAGTTTCTCCCTCATGGAGCATTTTTGAATACATAGTTGATTGCCCCTAAATAATAATCCATCCTTGATCATATATTCAATTCATTGGGTTCTGTCTTTAAGAATTGGATTCTTAGACGCTTCATACGCTTCCTTAAAATATGGATCATCTCTATACATTTCTTTGATGTTATCAAAACCCAAAGTTTTGACTCTAAATTCCTGCATCAGCAAACATTTCCTGCTCAAAGCATCAACAACTTTGTTAGCAGTTCCAAAAATATGTTTGATTACAAAAGTAAAATTCTGCATGTATTCGACCCATTTAGCATGGTTTTGGTTCAACTTCTCTTGTTGAGTCACGAATTGTAAAGCATGATTATCGTTGTACAAAATAAACTCTTTAGGAAACAAATAGTGTCTCCATTTCTTCAATGCTTGTATGACTGCATAGAATTCCTTGTCATATGTTGAGTATTTAATATTTGCTTCATTCAGTTTTTTGCTGAAGTATGCAATCGACCTGTCATCTTGGCTCAAGACTGCTCCAATTGCAAATCCACTAGCGTCACACTTCACCTGGAATGTCTTGCTGAAGTCTGGAAAAACCAAAATTGGTTGTTCTGTGATCTTCTTCTTCAATAGATTGAAACTTTTCTCTGCTTCCTCTGTCCAATGAAAATCTTTATGTCTTTTCTTCACCGTATCCATCATCGGTGCGCTAATCCTACTAAAATTTCGAATGGATTTCTTGTAGAAACTAGCTAAACCATGGAAGCTTCAAACTTCAAACACACCTTTTAGTGATGGCCAATTCTTAATCACTTCTACCTTATCTGGATCCATTTTCAGCTCATTCACAGAGATAAGAAAACTCAAGTAAATAAGTTATGTCCTCATAAATGATGATTTCTTCATATTGATCAACAATTTCTCTTGCTGCAATCTCCTCGTCACTGTTGCTAAATGCTTTGAATGCTTTGCTTTTGTCTTGTTTAAAATCAATGTATTTTCAAGATATACAATGACGAATTTCCCTATGAAATCCTTCAAGACTTCGTTCAGCAATCTCATGAAAGTACTAGGTGCATTTGTTAAACCAAACAACATAACAAGCCATTCATACAGCCCCTCATTCGTCTTGAATGTTGTTTTCCATTCATCACCTTCTCTCATACGAATCTAATGATATCTGCTTTCCAAATCAATCTTTGAAAAAAAAAATCTCCACTCAAGCAATCCATCAAGTCATCCATCCTTGGCAATGGAATCCTATATTTGATGGTAATCTTATTGATTTCTCTTGATTCTATACACATTCTCCAGCCTCCATCTTTCTTGGGGCTGAGCACTGTTGGAACAACGCATGGACTCAAGCTCTCTCGAATCCATCCTTTGTCCATTAAATTCTGGACTTGTCTCTTGACTTCTTCATTTACCTGCGACGTCAACCTATACATTGCTTTGTTCGGTAAACTCGCTCCAGGTATAAGTAGGGATGATTTTAAGGATGGAAATTTGTTTTAAAATGTAGAAACCTTGGCGAATCTTACTAATCCTTCATATGCCAACTATAAATGTTTGGCAATATTTTTGTAAAAATATTCAAATTTATAAAGATTTTATATAGTTTTTATAAATTTTTGGCGATTTTTAAGGTAAAATAATTTTATCCTATAGAATTTGGGCGAATCATTTTTAAAATAACGAATCTCGTTTTTGGAAAAGCCATGGAAAATTAGCTTATGAGCGAAATTTAGCCCCTAAAATCATCCATGAGTATAATATCAATGTGATGGCTTATACTCCTGATCAGTGGAAACAAACAAGGTAGTTCATCCACTACTATATCAACAAACTCTTCTAGTAACTTCTAGATTTCCTCCGGTAAATCATCCACTCTTGTACTGGTCAAAAAAAATTTAGGCTTCCTGACCACAATAAATTGTGTGTCTTCCTTCTTCTTAACCTCCTTAAGAAGTTCCTTCCCACTCATGAGAAGTACAGTGTTGCTTACCACTGTTTTCACTTCTTTGTCCTTAATCGGCAACAACATGTGTGTCCTCCCATTTTTCTCTAGGGTGTGCATGTTCTTTCTCCCATAATGAATCATGTTTTTGTCATATTTCCATGGTCTTCCCAGCAATAGATGACAAACATCCATGGGAATGACATTACATAATATTTCATTCTTATATCCTCCTATTTTAAATTCAACTAAACTGTTTACTGACATTTACCCGATGTCCTTTTTGTAACCACGAAACTCTGTATGGGCTTGGATGTACAATAGTCTCTAGCTCCATATTTTCTACCATCTCTATAGAAATGATATTATTTGTGCTACCGCTATCCACAATGACTTTGCATACCCTATCTTTGGTCTTGTAAGTAGTCCGAAATAGTCTGGTTCTTTGGGTTGGGTTCTCTACCTCTTTCTCTGGCGTTAAGAGAACTTTCCTCATCATCAAGGATCTTCCGCCCTCAACATATTTTGCCTCAACATTCTGTCCTTGTGCTTCATCAATGTGAGTCTCACCACCATCTTTCTTCCTATCTGGACACTCATAAGATTTATGTCCATTTTTTCCACAGAAAAAGCATTTCTGACGCAGCCCTCCAAACCCGCAGGTCAGAAGTCCACGTACACAGGATCTTCCGTCTTCCACCGGCCCGAAGAGCTCTCAACAATTGTATCTTCTATTTCTCTTTCTGGAAATCTGCACCCACATATAACCTTTGAGAAATCCCCCCCCTTTTTACTTCGGGAGATCGGACTTCGCGATTTCGCGAATCCAATAGTCAAGCGCCCTGTCTCTCAAATCTCTGAAACCTGAATTTATGACACTTGGCCTTTTCTCTCTCTATTTCATCTTTCTCCTTATCATGATTTCAAGAGTCACAATGTCATGCAACTCATCCCCTCGACCTCTGAAATCTTGATTCTCTATTTGCTGAAACTATGATGTTCGGTCACCAAAAGAAATCAACGGTTGTGATTCCTCGCTTGATCCAACGGTCAGCGCACTTTTGAGTATCGGGAGTTCGATACTCTCGATGCCAAAAACCTCATGCCAACGCAAACTATGAATTTCCGAATCTCGATATCTATTTCGGCTTTTCAAATTTCACGAGTTGTGATGTCAAACAACTCTACGCCACGAACCCTGAAATCCCGATTGACTTTCCTATCGGGATTTTCCCCGAACTCTTGGATTTCCACCATGCGTCCTCCTATGAAGGACGGTCCACATCCATTTCACAATTTCGCAAAATCATATGCCAAAATGTCCTGGCATCTTGTCCCTTTGATCCTCGAAGTTCCGAACTCCGAAATGGTGATGGCTCCCGATCTCCGCCACGTGGCCCAACCGATGGATGGCTCAGATCTATTTCGAGGTTTTCATTGTGGACATTCCTAATCTCCTATCCTTAGGACTTCCGATATCCCGATTTCTAAAGTCCCGATATCCCGATGCCTTTCGGGACTTTCTCTCTTCTTGTGAGGGTTTAAACTCCATGCAACTCTTGTCAAATCCCAAGACTGAAGGACATCTAAGTGAGGTCCAACGGTTCACGATCTCCTAAACTTGAACCTTTGGAAACAATCATAACCGCCTTGATTCTCTATCAGATCGGACGGCTGGCGGGACTTCGCAAATTCTCTATGGAGAATTTTGACCGTCTGTCTCTTCCCTTGAGAACTTCCATGAAATTTAAATAAAATATTTCTCTACGTGGAACTTGTCCTCCTACAGGACGATGTTGCTGCACCTCCTTTCAATTCTTCAAGGTACTTAGCCCCTTACTTCCCTTCGATGACTTTGAAGATTAGAAACCTTCTAAGGTTTTCCATGACTTCAAGTTTTTCAGAAAACTCATGTTGGCACTCCTTGCGGTAGACCTTCAAACACTTTCAAGTGTTGAACTCCCTATGAATTTGCACACTCCCTGCAGTAGCAGTATCTCAACAATTCATTTAGGTTACAAACCCCTAAAGCTTCACTCGGCTTGCGCACACTTTGCATGGCTCCTTTGCCTAACTACACCTTTGAGGAAATGAGAACAAAGTTGTCCTATCTGAGCTTTCAGAGACAAACCTCTGAACCCTTTTTCAATGCACTCCTTGCGGACAATTCAATTGCACTCCTTGCAGGAACTCTCACTCAGACAGAGAAACAATTGAAACTCATTTCCTAACTCTTTCTCTCTTAGACTTCAAACATAATCCTGAAATCATTCATACACAGTATAGAAAGAAAATGTATAATAGAAAGAGTATAACCATGAACATATCGTTCAGCATACACATACAAGAAACAAATACAACGCCATGAATTTGAATTAAGACTTCTTCTATTAACTCAAATCTTTGTACATGGGTGTTTTTCAAACACAATTTCTCTGTTCCATCTCTGTATGCTCTTCTCTTGGTAATGTTCTTCACTATCATACAATAATACAATGAGTGTGTCTATATCCCGTTTCCCTCTTTCATTCTAAACTATCTAATCTACGAATTAAATTTTATCTACTTGCATTAACTATTATAAATGCCTTCTACCTACTAAGGATGAGAGCAGATAAATCAAAGTCCTTTTACATTATACAAGTGTGCCTCCATTTAATGACCTCATTGTCATTACATAACATTTTCAAAATTTGCACTGGGTGCTTTTCCAACTGTCTTTTATCTCCGCGCTGGCTCACTTGAGATGCTCTTTCATCAATTTCACTTCACTTCCTCGGCCTCTTCCTCTTCCTCTAGCTTGAGGAAAATAATTTCCATCAGCATACTTCCCTCTCTGTGAGATTCCTCCTCTCTCATGTTGAGTTTGAGGTTTCTTTCCCTCTTCTTTATATTTCTGAGTCTTGTCTTGGGCAATTGTTTTGCCTCTGGCATCACTTCTATCTCGGCCTCTTTGACCTTGTTTTTGGCTCAACTTCTCTTCATATTTTAGATCCATCTGATAAGCATCTTCCACAGTTCGAATGATCATCATTCTCATCTCATCTTGGATGTCATATCGCAGACCATTCATGTACCTGGAAACTTTTTCATTATCGCTTTCTCAATGACCTGGTCTGATGTTTAGCTTGTCGAATTCGTTAGTGTATTCTTTCACTGACATCAACTTCTGTCTCAAATTCTTCATCCTTTGAAAGAGAGTGATTTGATAATCCTTGGGTATGAATTTGGCCTTCAGCTTCGCAACCATCTTATCCCAACTCTTGATTTTCTGCTTGATCTTGCAGCATTTTTCAGCCTCCAGTTCATCCCACCATAGTGTTGCATGCCCTTTAAGTCTAATGAAAACATGTTTGACTTTCTTGTCTTCCTCGACATCCTCATAGTCGAAGTATTTATCTAGATTCCTAATCCAGTCTAGAAGCTCTTCAACATCCAGGTTTCCCTCATACATGGGATTCTCCGTTTTGGCTATGGCACCTATCCTTGTGACAGCCCTGAACAGGCATTCATCCACAACATCCTTGACTGCAACTTCTTCTTCGTATCTAGCTTCATTTTCACTGCCATCCTCACTGATATCCCTAGTGTCGATTGTGTGCCTCTATATTGTCTCCATGGCATCAAGCCTGGCACGTAACTCATGCATTTCCCTTTCCACTGTTGGATCAGGCATTGGCCTGTCTCTTCTTCTCAGCGGTATGTCTGTAAAATTTCTCCCTTCTCTCTGTCACAGAAAGGAAAGAAGTTTTGTTTGTGCTTGGATACCACTTAATGAATACCCCCAAATGACAGGCCAATATCCACTCACAGGATCGTTCAAATCTCCTTGAGATGAAGTGGCTCTTTCGGATCCCTATTGGAACCTTTAACAAATCAATCCATAGGTCCTTATGAATTGAGCCTGCATGAACAAATAGCAGGTGCCAACCCAAATCTCTTTGACCACAATAATGTCGCGCCCTTCTCTAATTTGAAACTTTGCATCTCCGAATTTCGTGATCCCTAATGTCAACTTTCTTAGCTCTCTACTGTCGAAACTCGAAATGTCAATTCACCGAGATGTTTGGCTGTGTCTTCCTCGACATCTGTATCGCGTTTCACAATTTTGGGAATCCCAAAACAAGGAACCCTGGTCTCTTGTCTTCAAAAGTGTCGAAATGTTGAACCTGAATGCGTTCATCAAAGGTTGGCTTCCCTATGGGACTTTTCGCCGATTTGGAGTTTCAAACTTCACGTCTTCACGAATCCTCATGCAAGGCCTCCTGCACTCCAACCTACAAAACCCTGAAATAGTCAACGAAGTTTGACTCCAACTCGTGACAAGCATGCCACCTATCTTCTTCATTGTCCTCTATCTCTGACACAGATTCTTTCCATCTGTCACTCAAGATTTCTGGCCTTCAGAAATTGAATGAACCTCCGATTTCTGTCCCTCTATCACTTTTAGACCCCAAATTCCAAAATGGCACTTTTCACAAGGTCAAAGACTAATAAGCCTCTGTTCGATCCAATGCTAAACCTCTCCACAACTCACCTAGATCCTACGGTCCTCGCGACTTCGTAAATTCTCCACGGAGAATTTTGACCCCTCATTTCATCCTTGACAGCTCCTGTGAAATGAACCCGTGCTCTTCTATTGGAACTTAACTTCTGTGAGATTGTTTCAATCTCCATCCCCATCTGGGTACTTTCAAAGGTGATGACCCTCTTGAGATTTCACTTGCAACTCAAGTCTAAAAAGGACCCCTGCATGCACTCCTTGTGGCAGACTTTCAAATACTTCTAATTATTTGATTTCTTCTACTCTGTGCACCTCTGCAACATCAGTCCTTCAACTCTCCCCTTGGTTGATAAGTCCTATCTTTCAACCAGCCTGCGTAGACCTTGCATGACTTTTGTGCTTCACTTGCACTTCTGTTGGAATGAGAACAACGGTATGCCTCCTGAGCTTTCAGGGATAAACTTTGAACCTTTGTCAATGCACTCCTTGCGGACGTTTCGTTGCACTCCTTGCAGGAACTCTCACTCAGAAAGAGAAACAATTGAAACTCATGCTCTTTCTCTCAAACTTCACACATTCAACATGAAATCATACATACACACACAATATTAAAGAAAATACATAATAGAGAGAATAAAACCACCATGAACATACCATTCACCATGTATAAATAGAAAACATCATAACACCATGAAATCTAATTCAAAGCTTCATATATTAATTCAAAGCTCCTGTACATGGGTTCTTCGCTACAACTCTCTGCTACAGCTCTATGCTCATGTTCTAATGATACAACTAACTCCTCTATGATACAAATGCGAGGGTGTCTATATCCATTTTCCCTCCTGCTCCTAAAACTGTCTAATATATCATTCAAATCTAAATACTTTCATTAACTATGCATAAATGCCTTTACCTTCTACATATGAGAGGGAATCGCTCATGATCTATTTAAAATATGTAAGTACACTTCCCTTTAACCATTACATTAATGCTTTGAAAACATTTCAAAAAATTTCATTGGTGGTCTTCCAACTATCTTCCGCCTCTTAAGTCATTTGCTTGGCTAGCTGTTTATGATGCTCCTACATCAACGTGATGAGGTACATATGCATTGCAAGGTATTGGATTTCTTGGGGACATGTTGAATTTATTTCAGAACTACCCACATGCCTTGGATGCATTGGTTATGAAGTCACAAGGGTGCACTTGATGAAGTACATATGCATTGAAAGGTAATGGATGTCATGGTGACATGTTGAAGCTATTTGAGAGCTACCCACAGGTAATCTTCAAAGGTAATCTTGGCATAATGTAGAATGTATTCTTCGCTGAGAGGGAGTGTTGATGTTTGGGCAACATCGAAAAGACATTCCACTAGATTGATAATTAATAATGAGATTATTAGTTATTAAGCAATATTATTAATTATAATATTATTATTGTAATAATATATTTATGAGATAAATTATAAATATATATATAATAAATTATAAAGCATAATGCATAATATAAAGTATAAATATATTTATTACCCAAGGGAGACATCTCTTCATGGATGGTCACCATGTTCAACATATGTTCTTTATATATAGACCACTCATCATTGTAAAACGATATTCATTCATTCACATACAATATCATCTCTTATGAAAAATCAACAATTAGGTCCCATCACCATGGATTTTTGTGAGTTATGCATTAGTTTCCAACAGGAGAGGCATCACTACACTTTCAAGGGAATCAATATTGGTTCTCTAGAGATCATCAAATCCTACCTTTTGGGAAATATTTTTTAAAAATGGCATTCCTGCATTGTCACCCAAGTCCATGTGATTCGAGCCTTTGAGACACCTTCTCAACCCATCCATCCTACCATGAAGTTGGTCTTGGCCAAAAAAGAATCTATATTTGAAACTCCCCAAGGCCTACCACCATCCTGAGTTGGGAACGATCATTATATTCAACTCATACTATGTATCCTCTATAATTCCCATTGACACTAAGTCAAATACCAATCATGAGTTCCCGAATAAGTGGAAAGATATATGCATGTATGTATGTATTTGAAAGAAGAAAAACAAGACAAGACGTAAATAATTCATCACACCTACATGGTTCATTAAAAATTAAGAATATATATATAAAGGTTGATCACATCAATTTATTCTTAATAATCCATTCACACCCACAATGAATGTTCAAGAGAGTGTTCAACTCTTAATAAGAGACCACACATAAGTTCTTAATCTGGGTTATCCACAATCCAATACAATCCCTTACAATATGCTCTTTTTTTATGATATGGTTAATCATACATATTATGGAAATATTTGATACTAATCCAATCATTTAAAAGTAATATGAATTATGCACCCCACAATGCTCTCAAGTTGATGCCAATTATTTAACGGTTTGTGATCAATCACAAAAAAACTACTCATACATATTGTGGGCATAATTGACCTCACCTAAATCACTTTGTCACCAATTGGATTATACAACCTATATTTTTCCATGATGGAACTCAAAAAATCACTCAAATAACACTCCACCACAACATCATGCCTGCATTAGAAAAAGGATTCAACATGAAGATTTTTATTCCATGAAGTTCCTTTTTAATCAGTTTAAGCAATAAAATTTGATGCCAACAAATGGTTGTATATTATTCATGGATGGATTAGATATAAAAATCAACAATTGTATCATTAACATGAAAACCCCATCTATTAAAAATAATAGAAAACACTTGGCCTACTTGCCAATGAAATTTTCTAGTTGAGATATTTTGTCGAACAATGTATGTGCATGTTCTTTTACCCCAATTTTGTAAATGATTTTCCATGGGTTTTGTTTTTGTTGATGGAAACTCTTAAGATACCATAAAGAATTTTTAAATATGGTTTTACATGGTTGGACTACATCCACATTGTCTTTGTCTGTGTTTGTTTTTGTGTGTTTGTGTGTGTGTGTGTGTGTGTGTGTGTGTGTGTGTGTGTGTGTGTGTGAGAGAGAGAGAGAGAGAGAGAGAGAGAGAGAGAGAGAGATAACTATGAAGCACACAGACACACTCTTCGAATGATTTTATGAATAAATTTTGTTGAAGAATCTCATCAAGCACATAGAATGCATGATTTTCTTTACCCAATTCACCTCAATTCAACAAACCACAGACTTGTTAAGAAAAGGGAGCACGAGAGAAAGTGTTCTTATCATACCCATAAAACCCTATCTCTAAAACTAGATATTGAGTTGCTACATTCATACAATTCTTCCCACCATACTATTTACGACAATCCTCTTGATTCCATAATTTCCAAAAGATTGGTGTAATCATTTTATCCATAGCAAAAAAAATGTATTCATAGTTAGTTAATTAAATGGATAACCTGAAAATGCAATAATGATAATAACAATATTGGACACAACTACATATAGTAATTTTTTTGGTTGAAGAATATTTACAAACACTTGGCATCAACCTAGTATTTCACCACATAGTGTTCTACTTTTTCTAGAAAATGCCTAGATTTCAAAATTGGGTTTGAAAAACCCATTTTCTTCTAAAAAAAACCTAGTTCATGAAATTTTAGGTTCTTACTTCATTCTATACATACAAATCCCTTCCTAGAGTTGTTTTAATTGTTCAGGGTTTTATGGTACCTCCATCTACAATCATTACTTGAGACTCTAATGTGGGATACACAAAGCAATTGAGATCATTTACTAATTTGTAATTGATGAAATTATGGGTACTACTAGAATCAATTAATATTATAACATTTTTCTTTTTGATGTATCCTTCTATATTGAGAGTCTGTGGAATATTGATGTCGGTCCATGCATGAAAATATATTGTTGGGGTAGTTTCTTTTAGATCCGGATCTTGTGGTGGTTCCAATTCCCAATTTTCTTCCTCTTCATAGTCTATGTAGAATAATTTATTCTCACCACACTTATGCCCCTTACTATACTTGCTATCACAATTGAAACATATTCATTTTTCTCTTCTTTCATCCATTTTTTTAGGTGTCAAACTTGTTGGTTGAGGTACACTATCTTCTTCCCCTTCACAATCTATGTAGAATAATTTCTTCTCGCCACATTTATTCCCCTTACTATACTTTCTGTCAGAATTGAAACATCATCCTCTTACTCTTATTTCATCCATTTGTTGAGGTTTCAACCTTGTTGGTTGAGGTACACTTGTCTTATGACCCCCAAAATGATATTTTCTTGATGTGTATGCTCCAATGTTATATTTGTGGGTAGCCTTATTTTTGTCTTTAATGTGAAGAGAATTTTTCATGGCTTGCAAAATATTTGTAGGGTCTCTTAAGAAAATATCATGTTTGATGTCTTGTTTTAATCCACCCATGTAAGCTTCCAACAATTGTTGATCACGTATGCCATCTACCCTTGTGGCCAATACTTGAAATTATGAATTATAATCTTCAATAGCACCTAAGTGCTTGATTCTTTTCAATTGACTGAAGTAGTCTTGTCCCCAAACTTTCCCATATTGTGATTATGAGCCTCTTGTAAATAAACCCCAAGTATAATGATAAAGAGGGGGCTGCATTTTCACTATCCATTGATACCGTTGATATGGTTTTATCTCAAAGTTCAAAGTTTCTATGTGAATCCTTTCCTTATCATCCATAATATTATGTAGTTCAAAATATTGTTCCATTTGGTTCACCCAGGTAAAGACCTATATTTCATCAAAATTCTTTAATTCAATCTTGGGAAAGTTGAATTTAAGACCCCCACCACAATTAACTCCACTATTAGAGTTAGATTCACTAGTTGAAAAGGGCTTATTATTGGCAGTTTTTTCAACATGAATACTACCTTTGTTTTCTTGAGTTCATTGAATTTTGATATCTCCTTTAGGGAGTCTCTCATCTAGAGCTTGAAATATCATGGAAGACATGGAATTTTTCATTTCCTTCATGGAATTTTGTATTTCTTATTTAATTTCATTCTTATTTTGTTGCATCTTATTTTTCATTTTCTCCATCTTGCTTTCCATTTCTTAAATTTTTCTTTGTTATTTTACCGAATTATTAGACTTGTCTCTCAAATCATTAAGTTGTTCCTCCAATTTGGATAGCCTACTATGTATGTCCTCATTTTATTCTTGATTCATAGATGTTACTTCTGGAGGTTTAATTGGTATTGACATATTTTTGGGACCCATATGGAATAATAATAATAATAATAATAATACTCTTTTATATATTTATCACCAATTTTGAATCACAATAAAAAAATATTCCATTAAAAAGTTATGCCAATTCTAAGTTATATACTTTTCAAACCCTTAATTTGGAGTCTATCCTCCTGGGTGACCTTCCTTATGATGTAATTATAAAATTTCATTCCTTTTGAGTCTGAAATTTTGGTCTGTAGTACTCTAATATGTCCTTGTTAGGTAGTTGGAGAGGTAGTCGGGGGCCCAGAGGGCCCATAGTTATAATAGAAGATAATTATTGTATTTGGAGTGGTACCTCAATAGGAGGAATCCCCGTCGAACATGAAAGTGAACATTGCTATTATTAATCAAGGATCTTTTTTTGGTGTTATTATGGTATTATTCTGGTGTTGTTCTAGCTATATCATTGTTGATATTCCATTTCTATGCTAAAATATTTGTGTTTTGCATACTATTTTATATCTGGAATACTACAAGTGGTATCAAAGCACCTTCCTTGGCAGAAAATTGTGGGTTAAATTTTATTTTTTCAGGGTAGAAATGTATTCTGGCATCTTAAAGATACAAAGATCTTTCGTTCAACGCATAAATCCACAGTCGGGGAAGCATACACACAGGAAATACAATTGGTTGTTAAGCGCACATCTATTGACCACCCTTGTAACCCCTATTGGTACCCCTTAAAGTGGTAGCGCATCAGACAACACATGTATACAGTCAACCTAGATATCCTGAAGCGCTCTATAGATAAACCAATCGATCGCCTAACTGTTATAGTTCCACTGAGAACAACATTCGAGAAAATACTCTCTAATACCTGGGTAGTTGGGTAGTGCAACTAAGGGCACAGTCTATCCTCCTTAGTTGGTGCCCTCAGATACTGGGACGAGTACCACTATTGGGCCCCACACGTATATAAGAGAGATATAGCATAGGGAAAACCCTTGTCCATAGAAACCCTGAATATCCTACCCCTAGGGATGAAAACAAAAATAGAACATACAATATCTATT
>ML844132.1:17157-37969 GCA_009831015.1 Picea engelmannii | reverse complement strand
TAGTCAATAAAACATTTTCATATATGTCTTAGTATATCTGTATGCACTTCATTACATTATTCTTAATGTTTTCATGAGTGCAATACAACAATTCTCAATTGTTTCTACAGTCATACAACCATTATCGCTATGGTGTCAAACATTTATCTTTCATAAACACAACAGTTTCTCGTCCTAGAGAAAACATAATACACAACAAGAAAGGAGTTAAGGGCTCTTCCCTTTTTCCAACTCCTTCTACACAGCCTAGGACTTTCAGTCCAACTGGGCTATTTTCCAAGGCCTTACTGTGTTTGTTTTATATCGCTTCAACCAATCCTATTCATTCAAACTTACTTACTTATTATCCTTTATCTAGTTGTACTTGTTCTTCATAGCTACTCATCTAAGACCTACAACTCTGTAAGCAATTCAGATTTCTTAGGGTGGAAAGAGTGTTCCTCCTTTTTCCTTGATTAGCCTTAGTTAGGCTTACCCTAACTCTTATGATACATCAACATGCTTTAATAGAAAACCTTTTTTTCATAATGACCCATGACCCTATGCACGATGCACCTTACCATTTGGTTATCAGAATGGTCTACACTCGTTGGTTAGTTTTCCACTCATATATTTTGTTTTAGAATGTAATCCAGGATTTCTTATATAAATAGGCGTGTAGCCCACTGCTCAATTCTCAACAGTCATAAGGTTGTGAATTTGTTCTCCTAACATAGTCTCCACACAGTTCTTCCATAGGGAACTCCTTCAGCATGCAACTTCCTTATTGCATATCATTCTCTATCTGTGATGGCCTCAACCTTGAATTAGCTTCGGTTGTTTACCAAATATTCCATAAAAAATATAAACATGCATCTTTGTTATGCATCGAGATTATTTGTCCACACGTATTCCTTGTTTTGCTAACTTACATCCATGATGCACTTAACCACATGCATAATCATAAATCATTTAACTTATGATTGTTCACAATTGTTCTCATGCAGTCCTAGAAGGCTTAATCGTGTTGCCTTTTGTCATGAAAACAGAGCATCCTTGCTCATTTACTGTTTCATCTATTTATACTAGCATTTCTCGAGGGAATGGAACACATTCCCCTCAAGCTACCATTCAAAACCAATCTTTCATGACTTCTCATAATAGATTAGGCCATGCATCCACGGTATTCATTCAATATTTGCAAGTGCAATTCTTGCTTTACATATCACTTATCAAGGCATCCATATTGTGCCTTTAGTATACATACATTCTTACATCATACATGTGTCTCACTTAAATATTTAATATCATTCATACCTAGTTGGTAGCAATATCAGGCTGTATATCAAGAAGCTTCACAATGCATTAAATCCATGCATTCAAGCCTATACACACCTAGCCCAAACATACATCATGCAAGCTCATTGCTTGCACCCTTTCAATGTCATACATGTACATGGACATATCAGACTTCTAGATCCTTCTCCCAATGATCTTACTGCCATTCTCAGGAAAAGTTCCATAGAGATACTCAACACCGATCTTTCCTCTCATTTGGGAGCTTGCAGTCATTCACATGCTATCCACATGGTCAGTTTAACAAACAAAATCATAACTATGTCCCTCGTTCCATATGACAACAACCAACGAGATTTATTTATTTTCTTGCCTCTAGTGTTATAAGATGAATCAACAACCCGGAAATATTATTTGGGCAAATCCAATAGTTCCCCAAGGCAACAAGACAACTTATCAAGCTCCTCTTTCATGCCTCAAACCATTCTTGGTCAATAGACTTCTACAAGGGAATCTTTTCCTAAACTCCCTCTTAAGCTATGTGAGTATACCAAGCTATTTCCATATGATTATCCTCCACCTTTGGATATCAATCTGACTCATTGGGCTTCTAGAATTGCCCCAACACTTCCTTTACCACATTCAGGATCAACATTCAGTCAACCGTTTTACCTTATTTATAATAAATTTTAATGTCTAATAACATTTGGGTTATTCCCTTAAAACCCAGATACAATTTCGAATATGTTACTTACTAAGTATTCTAGTTCAGAACTCCACCGTATCTTTAGGTCATAATCAGTCTTAACCATTACACCTAGAGTTCTTCCTTTTTTTCAGCAACATTCAAGGACGGAGGTCACTCTCCTACTCCCACAAGAATTCTGGCAGACTAGTTTCCTATCCACCAAGCAAGGGAGGTTGTTTTGATTTCTCACTCAATCACTCTATATATCTACATCTTTGTTTATCAGCTTGATTAGAAAAACCCTGCCCATCGATTCCTGTACCCATAAACAAAATTTGTTTCTCAGTTCCCTTCGAAACCTGAGAGTTGTGCATGCTCTCCCTTTTCATAGAATGGTCACCAGACTCATTCCTGTGATCGTGAGGGGTTATAGACATATACCAGGTTTAATACTTCATTAAAGCAATAATTATTACTGCTACAGATCCTTTCAATCCATTCACATCCAAGTCTTTCTATTATTTCCCATTGGCATAAACCCACTCTTGTAGGATAAACTATCATTTCCCAAAGGAATAATAGGCTTCCTTTGCCACAGACTAGCATGATTCAATCTCATTGGGTAAAATCCCAACTGAATTTTAATCTACATCTTTCAATGAACTTGTGCAGATAACTTCCATACGACACTGGTACTCTCACCAAGCTCATGTTAGCCTAGCCTTTCCACTGTTCTCTGACCTATCCAAGGCTGTGTCTGAATCATGCTCTACTAGATAGGGTAGGGTAGTACACCCTCTTCCTTAATTTTTTTCTAATAATATTTTTATGTGACTTGTGCACGAGCTCAAGCAGGCTAAGTGTTGTTTCCATGCTCTGATACCAATTTGTAAAACACCCAACCCATAAATACCCTTTCTAGCGATGGGGCATCAGATTTTTGTTTTTTCTAACTATCTCAAATCCTAATTTCGAGATCTCAATTGGCTACTGCTCGCCACGAGCTTTCTAATGGTCATCACCACACTAAAATCTGAGCTATGGTATGCAAGTTATTGCCTCCCAAAGTTACCTAGATGATTATTAGTTGGGGTCTTCAGCGTTTGGTGTTGAACGCCCCCTTTTCTCACTCCCTGAAGTCCCAGAATCTCGCCACATGGCCTTGGCCATTCGACAATCGACATTCGGAATTTTATGTTGAACGTCCCTTTTTCGGAGTTTGATAATCAGCAATCGACGTTGATCGTTTCAGTGGTTCGGCAATCGACAATTGTCGTTGAACGTTCGACATTCGGCGATCGACAATCGTCATTGAATGTTCCTTTATCATAGTATGCCCAAATATTTTGAACTCCCGAAATTATCTAGTCTCCCAAAGTCCTGAAATATTGCCACGTGGCCTTGGCCATTTGGGGATCAACGTTCAGTGTTTTACGTTGAACGTTCCTATATTGTACCATGCCCCAAATATTTCGAACTCCCAAAGTTATCCAAAATCCTCCAGTCCCAAACACGTCACCAACCACGTTGGCCAGACTGGAATGAACTAGAAGCTGACAGGGATATGGGTGACACATGTCCGCAATAGGGGTCTGTGAATCGTCCATATATGGGTGACACATGGCACGTGTAATGTGGGTCCACGTCACTTTGAATAACGTCAGGATACCATGTCATCTTGGACTGATAGCTTCCCAACCCTTTGATCTCATGGTCAGTAAGAGTCCTCGAATCCACGACCTTCATTACTTTGAGGTTTCAGACTTTGCAACTCCTCACATCACAAATCCCCCGAAGAGCCAAGTATCTGGATTCTCGGATCTAATGCCACGTGTTTCCTACCTATCAACGATTGAGATTCACTTCGTCGTTCGTGACTTCGGGAGTTTTCACACCTTGAAAACTCTTGGCCAAGTTCCTCCTGAGTACCAAGTCTCTAGACTATAGGATCTCTTGCCAAGTGTACCTAGCATTCACGGCTAGGATTTACTCCAACTTGCAGAGCTCCAGGGAAACTCATGTGTCCCTATATCGCCGAATACCCAAACTTCCAGATAGTCGTTGATCTGTGGACACACATCCTTCTATTATCAACGGTCCAGATTACTTCATGACTACGACATTCAGGAGTTTTGGTGCTAGACCACTCATATTCTCCCGAAGTGGAACTTCACCGAAGCACTTAACGTTGCCCTTCTTAAGTCTAATCTAACGACTGAGAGAGATCACCACTAGATCCCCAGATCGATGACCCTCACCTATTTACGACTCCAGACTTCGACTATTTTCGAGGGTTGTGGAGTCATAAGTTCTGAAGTCCCGAAGCCAAAAGGGCTAGCTCCTTTCGGACTAGCGTAGGGTTCCCAAGTCCTCGTCATATGGACCCTCTAATATGTCTTGGGCTGTAGTATCGACTCTTAGCCAAGATTTAGTTAAGGTCGTGGGCACGAGCATGTGGTCCCTTAGGCTACTGGATTCAAGGAAGCACCCTCCACTCGCATAACTTAGGTTATAACACAGGGAAAGGCACCTTCGAAGGATCAACATGATTGTAGCAGTCTGGTGGAGTCTTCCCCAAGTTTAGTACTGTGAAGTTGATCCCTAGGGAGAATACCTTGAGGATTTCCCAACCATCCCAGAGGCCATGTTGGTCATATTATAACCATTCAAAGGAAACAATTTACATAAGAACATTAAGTGTTTTCATTATAATTCAAACACTACAAATCTTAGTCACAGACACAAACATTTGATCATGCATTTCAATTCAAGTGCGCAGGGTAAACGAAGTACTTATCTATTACAGTTGCAACCAACCAACTGACTGTGGGTATTTGACTTTCCACCCATCCATAGGTTCAGAGGCATTCATTCTTAGCACTCTGGCCACCCCCGTGCCAAGCCATGATATCACTAGGGAACTATGCCATTTCTTAGAGACCTTCTCTCTGTCACAACATCCCTGCGAGGTTTATCAGATGCTTCACCAACATCAAGCTCAAAGCCTTCCTCTTTTCTTCTACATATCTGGGTCACACATTCCCCTCTATGCATGTGTTCTTGTCTGGTGTCTCTCCTGCTCTCTGTAGAGCCTTGTGCGCCCCCTTCCTCCTTGTCTCTATTTTTTGTATATCCTTTCTCAGGATGGTCCTTGACCTATCTTCTTCCTTCTGTTAGAAGGAAACTCGGGTCAGCATGGTATGCCAGACCCTGCAGTACTTTGGGCTGACATTCTTCAGTAAGCCCATGATTCCATTCATGCGGGTGGTTGATTATCCAACCACCAGTCCTTCCTTTATTAAATGATTCCTCTCCTTCGGATCCAAATGAGGCTTATTATCTCAGCAAAGGGAATTTGGGTCATTTGAACTAATGAACCCTCTCCATAGTTTCCTCATTCTTTCCTCTAGTGATATCATAGCCAGTACTTCAAGGCTTTACCCCCACAGTCAGTCATTGGCAAATCTAAATAATGCATTTACATTGTTCCCATGCCATAGCATGGTGATCATAATTAATGATTAATTACAAGCTGGGGTAAAAGGGGTATTACAATACATGAGTAAATATCATCACCAAAGGCATGGCCAAGACAAGAGTGAATGTGAGAGTTGTGGATGAGGGGCATATCCATAGAGCTCTACCAAAGGCACTGGAATTTAATGCAATTCAATAAGAAGGCTATCTACACATTGTTGTAGTGGAGGTGACGTAGGAGGTTTTTTGCATGCACGAGATGTTGGTTCTATAGGGGTGGAAAGATGACTATCTATAGCCTAAGCACTAAGTAGATGTTAGAGCCTACTAGTGTAGTCCATATAAGACAAACTAGAGGGATGGTTGAAGACATTCATGTAGATATTGGAGGATGACCAAGCGAAGACTAGACTGAAAGAGATACTTGTGTGGTTATTGGACTCACCTATAGAGACAATTGATAGACCCCTATGTTGCATGCAAAGGAAAAGGACATGAAAATAAGTTTGACTAAATGCACTAATTGGAGGATATGAGGTTTACGAAGTCATGCTTGATCTAGGAATGAACATGAACATCTTATGAGATAAATTATGGGAGTTCATGGGATGACAAAGCTCGGTCTACTTGCCGATCCAGCTACAGTTGACTAACTAGTTGTGTATTTTTCCAATCGACAAGCTGACACAAATGGAGGTTGATCTAGATGGTGTTAAATTATGCAAATTTGAAGTCATATAGATACTTGACAATAAGGATCCTTACTGTGAACTAATCGAGATTGATTGGGCATTTAATGATATTATTCTGAGTCTAAAACAACAATGAATGACATTCAAGAAAGAGGACCACATAGTCGTCAACCTTTGGATCCAATGTTAGGCAAGTAGTTTGAGGAACTGGTTGAAGAAGTTCTAGATGAAGGTTCTTTTGATCATCTACATAATATTATTGCTCAATACCGCAACGATTATATAAATCCTATGGTGGATGGAGAGTTGAGTTGGTGTAGTGAGTGTTCCTATGCAATAGATTTTGGCATTGCCTTTAATTATTGGAAGAATGGAAACTATGAGCAATCCACACATAATGCATGGTGTTGTGATCATGCCCATGGATTGTCACAAAGCTCAAGGACCTATCAAAGTTTAACAATACAACTAACACATTTGAATTTGTGGAATATATCATGCCAGAGTAGATGAATGGAGCATTGGATCTCATTTTGGCAAAGACCCCTACAAGATGGTGGCCAACACATAAGACCATGTTGCATTACTGGGAGGACACAATAGAGGTACTATAGATCGATTCCTATTAGAAATTAGGGCTCTTCCAAAAAATATTGATTCCAATGATGTCGATCTATCACTTTGCTTTGATTATTCTACTGACCCGCTCTAATCCAAAATGGATCACTATATAATTTGTCATCTATTTCGATACTTTTTGAGAGGAATTGACTTGTAGGGCCCATTTTAGGGGTAGGTCCTATTTTGGTGATTTGGGTCGTGAAACTTATAGAGCCTATTTGGGGCATTAAATGCCTTTTTGGGGTGAAATATTTGTGGATATAGTCCACCAGATCTTGACAACATTATGCATGTTGAGATATTTCCAGTGGCGCAAAGATCACCTCAATCAGAGTTTTCATGGGGAATTTATGTCACTGTTAGGAACCAAATATCAAAATAGCATAAAAAAACCTCAGACTAAGTACTCAAGGCCTTGAAAAAGAGAGAATTTCAAATAATAAACCTCTTCGAGGGGGCAACCTCCTTATACACCACATAAATTTCCAAATACAAAATGATTCCAAATGAAAAGGTCTCCTTGGTATATATAGGAGACTAGGAGGTACAATTACAACTAATGGATCCAAACCGACATAAATAAAATAACATTACTAATATAATATGCCCCAATTAAGGCATAATGTGCCACTATTTAGGGCTTAACATGCCCCCAACCCTTAAGACAAGTGTTTTCTGCAACGCTTGAGTAATTTTGAATGCTTCTGTATAAAATACGCATCTTCCCAAGTGGACTCTTCAGCAGGTAGTTTCCTCCACTTAATGAGATACTATAAAATGGATCTATTCCTCAACTGGCGAATTCTTGTGTCAGTGATAGCTTTAGCCTCCAATATGATTTTTCCTTCCTCGTCAAGTTCTGGAAATATAGTTTGAACTGGGATCTTGTCACCTATAACCTTCTTTAAGTATGAAACAGGGAAAACTGGGTGTAATCGCGAAGATGCGGGCAACTCCAATTTGTATGCCATAGTACCAATCTTTTGCAACACCTTATAGGGGCCATAGTACTTTCGTGATAATTTATTATCCTTCTTAGCTTGCTTGAGGGACATCTCTTTGTATGGTTGTAGTTTTAAAAATACCCAATTCCCCACTTCAAAACTTCTTTCACTACGATGTTGATCTACTTGTTATTTCATGTGATTATGTGACATGGTTAGGTTGTCCTTTAAGAGTTGGAGAACTTGTTGTTGATACTCGATGTGATATTCTACTGCTTGAACCTTAGATTTATCTTTTAGAGAGAAGTGATGGAAGGTGGGTGGTATCCATAGAGTGCCATAAATGGTGTCATTTTTGTTGCAGTATGAAAGGAAGTGTTATACCACCATTCTTCCAAGGGTAACCATTTGAACCATTGTGTTTGTTTATCATAGACAAAGCAACGAAGGTATCCTTCCAGACATTTGTTCACTATCTAGGTTTGTCCATCAGACTGAGGATGATAGGATGAACTATGAGCCAATTGAGTACCCAAACAAGAAAATAATTATGTCCAAAAATGTCCAATGAAGATGGGATCTTTGTCACTTACAATAATCTTTGGGCTTCCAAGTAGCTTTTGAACTGTCTACATGAATGCGGTGGAAACTATATTGGATTTGAAAGGATGAGAGAGTACACAAAAGTGTGTGTACTTGGTCATTCTATCAATAATCACCATGATGACACTCTTTCCTTCAGACTTTGGTAACCCTGTGATGAAATCCATGGAAACCTCCTCCCAACACTGACTTGGGATAGCTAATGGTTGTAAAAGACCTGGGGTCTTAATTGTTTCCACATTATTGTGTTGGCAAACCAAACATTCTGCCACAAACCTTTGAACATCAGTTTTAAGGCCATCCCCAAAAAATTCCTTCTTGATCACATGGTAGGTTTTCAAAAATCTTGAGTACCCTCTTACCGGAGAGGTGTGCAATTCCAATAGTACCTTTTGTTTGATTTGGGAGTTCTTACATAAATATAAGCGATATTTGTACCATAGTGAAAAAAATTTCCATGTAAATGTATCTGATACACTATAATCCTGTTGCAACCTTTGAATGAGAGTCCACACATTTTCATCATTCTTCCATTCATCCCTCGCTTATATTATCCAATTGGGTTGGATGATTGAGATAGCACAAAGAAATGCCTCAACATCTTCATCCTTTATTGAGAGTGCATCTGCCACAACATTTTGCTTCCCTTTTTTATAGATGATTTCAAAATCATAACCCAACATCTTGGTCACCCATTTTTGTTGTTCTTCTGAAGATAGTCTTTGTTCCAAGAAGTATTTGAGACAATCATGATCTGTTTTGACCTTGAAGTTCCTACCTATTAGGTAAGGGCACCATTTCTTCAATGCATGTAGTATTTCCATCATTTCCTTCTCATAAATGGGTTTGTGTAATTCCTTTCCCTTGAGTGGCCAATTATCAAAAGCAAGGGGCCTTTATTATTGCACTAGAACAACACCAATGCCATTTCCCGAGGCATCTCATTCCACAACAAAGGTTTTTGTGAAGTCTGGTGTGGTCAAGACATGAGCTTTACACGTCGCCTCTTTAATCAAATTTTTGAAGGAAGGGCTTGAAAATGGAATTCATCAACCCTTGGAATGTGGAAGGTGCATTCATAAGACCAAAAGGCATGACCAGAAATTCATAATGGCCTTCATGAGTTCAGAATGTTGTTTTTGGGATATTTGCTTCCTTCATTCTAATATGATGATACCCTTAACAAAGATCCATATTCATGAAATAGATTGCTCCATGTAGTTCATCTAACAATTCATCAATGATGGGAATGAGAAACTTATCTTTAATAGTGATCTTGCTGATATCTCTATAATTTGGACACATACGCCATGAGCCCTCTTTCTGGAGTACCATTACCACCAGTGCAGAGTAAGAACTTTGGCTAGGTCTAATAATGTTAGCCTCTAACATTTCTTCAACCATATGCTCAATTTCACTCTTCTGGGCATAAGGGTATCTGTAAGGCCTAATGTTAGGAGGAACAATCCCAGGAATTAGGTGAATAGCATGATCATGATTTCGAGTGGGTGGAAGATCTTTGGGAATATCTTAAAAAACTTTGGAATGCTTATCAATAGTCCCTTGGAGATCTAGGGAAATAGATGGCTTAGATGTTTGAACATCTAGTGAGCATAGTTGTACAATTACACCCTGATTACCCTTTTTCAATAATTTTGTCATGCCATTAGAGCTTATCACCTCACTCGGTTTCCCTGTGATACCCCTTAACTCAATTTATTTTCCTTCCAATGAAAATTTCATGAAAAGTTCTTGAAAATTAAAAGCCACTATTCCCAATGATTGTAACCATTGGAGTCCTAGTACGACACCAACACCACCCATGCATATAACAATCATTGGACTATTCATTACATATTACCCCATAGTAAGATTGATCTTATTGCATTTTCCCGAGCAATTGATAGTTCCTCCATCTGCAGTCATTACTTGAAACTCTGGCGTTGGATATATAAAGCAATTGAGAGCTTGGCTAATTTATAGTGAATGAAATTATGAGTACTACCATAATCAATTAGGACTATTACCTTTTTCTTTTTGATATATACTTCGATCTTGAGGGTTTGAGGAGTGATAATTCCAACCAATGCATGACATGATATCGTGGGAGTCAATTCTTCAGAAGAAATATCTTCTACGTTTTCATCTTGAGATGGTTCTTGTTCTTGTTATTGTTCTTCTTCCTTTTCACAATCTATGTAGAATAATTTCTTCTCACCACACTTATGTCCCTTACTATACTTGTTGTCACAATTTAAGCATAAACATTTTTCTTTTCTTTCCTTCAATTGTTGAGGTGTCAACCTTGCAGGTTGAGGTGTTTTAGAATAAGGAACATTATTCTCTCGATAGATGTTAGGAGTGGTCCTTCTAGTAGCCATAGCCATATTTTTACTTTCAACATTTCTCGCCACCCTGAATGCATCGTCCAATGATTTGGGTTCCCAAAGGTGAACCTCATGTTGAATGTTATCCTTTAAATTTCCTATGAATACATCAATCAGGTGCTCATCTGGTATATCCATTACCTTTATATTCAATCATTGGAAGTTCTCAATGTGCTATGCAACTGAACCCTTTTGCTTGAGATTTATCAATTGGCTAAAGAAGGTATTGCTCCTTGTATCCCCATAGTGTGCTATCATTTCTTCCATGAAAATTGTCCAAGTGACGAGTGATTTGCGAGAACAAATCCATCGATACCACACAAATTGATTTGTTTCTAAATATAAAGAAGCAATTCGTACCTTTTGTGTATGTGGCATATCATGTAGATAAAAGAATTGCTCCATCTGAAATATACATGTGATTGGATCCTTGCCTTAAAACTTCCTCATATTGATTTTAGGAAAGTGGTTGGTCTTCAACCCAAAGTTGGAGTTTCTCCATTCTCGATTCATATTCATTGTGTCCTCATCATGAATTTCATGGGATAGATTTTCACTTTCTGGTGTCTTCTTTATTAGGAAATTTTTCAATCCTTCCATGATCTCCCTTTTTAAACCATCCATCTTAGTATCCATTATTTCCTCCAACTTAGCTTCAGTTGAATCCATCATCCTTTGTATTTCATATTTGTTTACTGTCTTCTTTTGTAAATCATTTATGTCCCTGCGCATTTCTTCACCTTCATCAATAGTCTAAGTAGGATTGTCTGGAAGCTTATTTGGTGTAGAAGTTCCCTTTTTTGGTGGCATGTTGGCAAAGTATCACTTGTAAACTTTGATTTCGAGGTGGTTCTACTAGACGATCTTTCTTCTGTTGTATCTCCAAAATTTCGACCCTTCTGGGTATGAAAATTTGTTTTTTTAGTTCTATGATACGTCTTCTCTGCAATTTCATAGGTCTGATCAAAATTGGATGTGCTAAGTGGAAGTTATGGTAACCTCCCCACACCTTTTTTATTTGTGTCCCTTACAAGAGAGTGTACTTGTAAAGCATGCCAAGAGCACAATATCTTATATTTGATTCTGAAACTTGTACCATAAATACTATAGACTGTCCATTGTCCAATGAAATAGGTCTCACTTAATTTGGATACTTACTGAAGAAGATATCATTTTTTTACCCGCAAGAAGATATCATTTTTTTACCCGCAAGACCTGTTTGAGACTAGTACATATGACTAGTCAGATACCCTATCTTGCACAGGGTGTATCTACAAAAGTAGGGTGACCCAAAATCTAATTTTTTTATCACAACTACCTTGATCATTTATATGAATATCCTCCGAGTTTGAGGGTTTGAAACATTACATAACAATTTTTATAGTGAAAAATATGTGATGACTAAATTCACAATGATTCCAAAACCTTATCTTACACAAGCTATATCTTCAAGAGTATAAGGCCTCAATAGTTGAAATTTGAACCCCATGTACCTTGATACGTCTAATAAATATCTTCCAAGGGGTTCCTTCTGAAATGTCGTAGGCAAAAAATTTATAGTGAAAATTCCAAGGTGTCTCAGATGTAGCATCGAAACCCCAAGACCTTGAGCTCTGATACCAAATGTTAGGAACCAAATATCAAAATAACATAAAAAAACCTCAGAATAAGTACTCAATGCCTTGAAAAAGAGATAATTTCAAATAATAAGCCTCTTCGAGGGGACAACCTCCTTATACACCACATAAATGTCCAAATACAAGATGACTCCAAATGAAAAGGTCTCCTTGGTATATATAGGAGACTAGGAGGTACAATTACAACTAATGGACCCAAGCCGACATAAATAAAATAACATTACTAATGTAATATGCCCCAATTAAGGGGTAGTGTGCCACTATTTAGAGCTTAATAGTCACCCAAAAGAACACCATGGTATGGAGTGGATGCTACATCAACTCCCATTAGTCATAAATGTGGAACTAGTCATGTGTATAATTTCAAGAAGATTCTAGAGGGTCTAAAACCCTAACCCTAATAAGGAGTTGAGGCATGCAAAGCCCTAACCCTAACACCTAATGGTTATCAAGACATGTTAAATATTGAGACCACTAGGAAAGGAAGGGGTTCCATTCTTGTTGTATTGATTTATTGTTCCATAGTTGATCAAAGCAAGGGAATGGGATATTGGAGAAGAATAGAAGTAGAAGACCTTGTAGTAGCAATACAAGCCACAATGTCAATGATAAGAATAGGTAGGCATAACCCTCACCTTTTGGTTGGTTTTTCCCATATTGGGTTTCCCAGGGTACATGTTGTGTTCATTGTTTGGTTGGTGCGGTATTTGTTTTAGCTTCTTTTATTTTAGTATTTTGAGCACTAAGTTAGTAATATTTGATCTGGATTAATTTCGGCACAAAATGAGAGTGGAGATAAAATAAATAAATGTACAAAGATATCTCAGATATCCAATAATATAATAGAAATGTATCAGAGATGCAAATATAAACACAAAGATACAATAACACATAATTTCTATTGATGAGCAAAATGTACAAAACTGTAGAAATACAGAGTGAAAGACTCGCTAGAATGGTGGCAGCTTATCTATGAGAAGATATGTGCGGCTACTCACATTCGCAAGAAGATGATTACAATGAGGCTCTAAATCCCTTATTAACATAAACAAAATCCAAAACCCTGACCCCGGAAGATGAAAAGCCAACAATTTTGTGGACACCGTGTTAGGTAGTTTGGTGTACCAAAATTTTGGGGCGTAACTTTGGCAGACGATATCTGTTTTGGGCGCACAATAGCACGTTGAAAAGGTATCATCAAGGATATTCAATTAGATCCTTTGGCTATTGTTGAGGTGCTGGATCCCGAAAAAACTTCATGTAGGCCCTCAAAATGGTCCTGGAAGTTTAGGAACTGAAAAAACTGCTAAAAATAGTAAATTGCCAGAAGATTGTTTTGAATCGGTTGGAATAGGTGGGTGGCCACTGATATCCACCTGGATCAATCCTCCTTCCTTGGGAATCAATGGTCCCCATTGCGTTGAGTGCCCGGGGGAGGGGAAAAAGTGTTTGTTGAATCTGCACCTTGATGAGTTGCTTGCCTTGCTGGAGAAATTGCATTGCTTAGCTTGTTGAAGGTTGTCATGAACCTATGGTTGGAAGGGTTGGACCTTTTCAACCAGTCTGACTACATGAGATGACTGTGTGTAGAATGAATCCTTGCGCTTTGCTTCAATATTGTCGACCTACTTCTACTGGACAAAAGGTGCTTGGACTGAGGCTGTAGTAGTTGTAATGTTCTTTTGTTCACCTTTTGAACAAAATGTGAAGAAATTGAATTTTGTAGCATGATATACTACCTTGCGACATTGTTTAGGTGGGACAGTAGTTGGAACTGCCTCTGGTATCCTGTAGAGATGACCCCCCAGAGTAACAATGACACTATAGGGTCAAGACTCATAAATAACATGGCGCTTCCACATATATGGCTAGCCCAACAGAACATAACAGACATCCAGTGGGACAACGTCACATAATACCTCGTCATTGAAGGCCTGGATTCCGTATGATAATCAACACTACTGGCTGATAGAGAGGTCTCGTCCCTGACAAAGCCACCCGATGTTGTATGGCTACGGGTGTGGTGTTGTCGACAATCCCAACTGTTTGACGACCTTTTTTGAGATGAGGTTCTTCTGGTTTCTGATATCAATAATGAAATTCAATGGGGTCCCCTTCAACCACATCTGTGAATGGAAGAGGCGCTCCCCCTCTTCAGGATCTGTTCGTTCTTCTGTTTGAATTGTTGCGGTCGTGATAGTAGCAGTGGGGTCTGCGTCGATGATCTGTATTCTCCTATTATTTTATGAATCAGATTCTGAATCTAGGTTCATATATTTCTCTTTGATCTCAGCCACCAATGAATGTTTTGAGCGACCTTACACAGTGTTGTGCAAAGGGATTTTGTGGAAATCGCACCACTTTCTAGTGTCCTTCTTCGTCTTTCCGTGACCCTTCTTTTCCTGTAGCTTATATTAGTTTTTGAAAGGTTTTTTGTTAGGGTCGTCTTTATCATACTTTGGTTGTTGCGGATTTGCAGACTCAAACTCCCTTTGCTCTAGTGCCTAAATTTCTGCTCGATTTTGACAACATATCGATAGGCAGCTCCTAGCGACGAGATGTCCAAAAACTCCATTTCAATTTGGATGTACCTGTGTAGAGCCCCATAGTATTTCATAACCAAATGTCGCTCATAATATTTTATACCCAACTTGGTGCACAAGGTATGAAAGGTATTGGTGAACTCTGGCACTGCTTGGCCCCTCTCTTGGCACAGTGTGGTCCATCTCATGTACTCGTAGTCATAGTTACCAATAGGGTAATATTGTTCCTTGACTGCATCCACAAAAAAATCTCAAGTGGGCTTGGCCCCATATATTCCAGAATCGTCTGTGGAACTTTTCTCCCAGTAACTTTCCCACCAATGTTTGACATGTGGGAGAGTGTTAAGGAGTGCAAAGGTGATCTTTTCCCTATCGAAAAAATTGTGAACATAGAAATAACCTTGTAGCAGATTTAACCATTTTTCTGGGGCATCTGCACCTATCTTTCCGTCAAATAAGGGAATATCAAAATTAACTTGTACCTTGAAAGGAGAGGTGCCTCCAAAGTGGTTTCTTAATGAAAATGCACCGGTTGTTATCGACAGGCGTTGAAGGATGTGGGCAAAATTCTTCATTATTTCGTCCCTCTGTCGCATGAGAGCTTGCTCAAGCAACAGATTAATAGAATCGTTTGCTCTGTCATTTTTCTTTTCTTCTGCCATGGAGGGTTTCTTGGGAATGCGAGAGCAATTTTCCTCAAGAGATACAAGCTCGAGACCCAACTTGCTATACTCGGACCTCGTCGGGGACATGCACTGAAAAAAAATGATTAAGAGTAGCCTGTTTTGATACCACTGATCTAGATTATTTTCAGCACAAAATGAGAGTGGAGATATAATAAATAAATGTCAGAGATATCTCAGATATCCAATAATATAACCGAAAAATATGAGAGATGCAACCATAAACACAGAGATACAATAATACACAATTTCTACTAATGAGTGAAATGTACAAAACTGTAGAAATACAGAGTGAAAGACTCGCTAGAATGGTGGGAGTTTATCTCTGAGAAGAGATGTGACGACTACTCACATTTGCAAGAATATGATTACAATGAGGCTCTATAGGCCTTTTTAACATAAACAAAAACCAAAACCCTAACCCCAGAAGATGAAAAGGCAACAATTTTGTGGACCCCGTTTTGGATAGTTTGGTGTATCAACTTCTCGAGGGCGTAACTTTGGTATACGATCTTCGTTTGGGGTGCACAATAGCTCGTTGGAAAGATATCGTCGAGGAGATTCAATTACAACATTCAACTATCATTGAAGTGCTCAATCCCGAGAAATTTCATTTAGGCCCTCAAAATGGTCCCAAAAGTTTAGGAACTAAAAAAATTGCTAAGAATAGTAAATTGCCAGAACACTGTTTTGAGCTAGTTGGAATAGGTGGGTGGCCACTGATATCCACCTGGATCAATATTAAAACTTAATCTTAAGTTAAACACTACATAACAAAGATTTTGTAGAAAATAATAAGATCTATTGTGAGGAGTTAATCTAGCGGAATATCCATAGCAATTTATGCATCATATTGATATTAGAATAGTTTTCTTTGGGGATTTTAAGGGAAATTGCAAGATCTAAAAATTGGCCTAAGAAAGAAGTCCCAAAACCCTAGCTGTGGAAAATGAGTACAATAAAAATCCAAGGGATGACTTAGAGGAGAGGTTTTCAAAGCTAGAAGCACAAGTCTCTGACATATATCACAACATGGTGATCCTCGTTGTAGCTCTAACTTAGAAGTTGGATCTAATAGGATATTTTGTAACAAAGAAAGACTGAAAAAGGAGCCAATGAAAGAGAGACCAAGTCCTATCATCACCTCTTCCCAGTCTCCATTCAAACTAGAAGCGAAAGTGAACATAAAACCCTATCAATGTGAGATATATGTTGTTACGATGAATCAATGGTTGCAACAATTAGAAGTTTATTTCAGTGTTCATAACATAGGAGAACATAAAAAGATATCATTTTCCCGATTGAATTTCACTACAAGGAAAACACCTTGTAGTAGTGGTTTTTGCGAAGGTTTTTAGTGTTACAAGATTTGGTGGTTTAAAAAAAAAAAAACTCCGCTACAACCTTCGCTATTTGAACTGGAGTTTTTAACTGATGTTCCATATAACTAAACAAAATTGGGTTGGAGGAGTTTGTAGCAGAGGTTTTTTTTTTCCGATGCTTGTATTGTTAAAGCACCTCAATGCGCCCTTAATACAAAAGCATCAGTGCATACACATAACTTAAAAGGAAACAATGTGTTTATAGATATTGTGCATTGAATTCACCTTTTTGTTGTATGCAACACCGATGCTCTTATAATTTTTACCCAACAATTCTGTATTGTTTGTGTATGCAGCATCAATACTTTCAAAGTTAGTGAATGCACCGATGCGTTTGTTTTTTTATGTGTGCCCTGGTGCTTGCATAATTCCTGCGTACCGATGCCCGTATTACCCTATTCATCGAAGGGTAGTGAAATTTCAAATATTCAAGATGAGATGTCGACACTATTATTTGTTCCTATGCATCGATGCTTATATTGTATTCAAAGCACTAGTGCATATATTATATTTAGAGCATTGATGCTTACATTATATTAAAAGCAACAATGTGTATATTATATTCATAGCACTGGTGCATATTATAAACATATGCACAGTAATATTTTGAAACAATAAATATAATCCCACGTTATAACGTTTAAGGAACAATGTTTTTTCTCAATATTTGGCACCGATGCTTCAATATAATTAATAGGAACCGATGCGTATATACCCTTAAAATGAACCACTTTCTATATTATGGCACACACCGTTTAGTGAGTTCATAAGAATATATGCACAGATATGTATATATATTTAATTAAAAGTATTTTTTACAAATTTTCAATTAATCATCTCAAAATCAGATATTTTTTATAATAATATTGTTTTTTATATTTTTGTTATTGCATTTTGATATAATGGTTCCATTAATGAGTTATCCAAATGATTACACCTTTGTTATTTGTAACAATGTAAATCATCCACATATTAATTAATCAACGATGTGACATTTTACAACATTCGACAATGCAATAAAATAAGAAACCCATTTTATTATATATGAATAAGAGACCCATGGTCATACATTATGGGACAACGTAAAGGTCCAGAATAATCAAAATACCACCAATATGTAATTGTTACACTTTTTGGTAACATGTCCTCATGCAATTGGGACAATATGACCAATACATTAAACAAAATCCCTGATTTTCACAGACAAATATTCCAAAACATACAACTTGCAATAATATTCAATTATATTGATCGTCATCCATCACTTGAACTGTTGTCATCACTCGAGCTATGCGCATTCCTCATTTCTTCATCACTTGTAGGTGATATTGTACTTTGGTTATTTAACTTAATTTTTTCTTGATTGTTTTTTTTTTTATATTCATCATCCTCACGTTCCATCTACAAACATAGAAATAAAGTGTAATAAGAAAATCTACATTTATATAGTAGAATATACATGATTGTTTTAAAAAAACGTACCATAGCAACAACAAATTCATAAACAATACACAATCTTTCGAAGCCATATTGCATGCCATCTCTCAAAATCTCTTATATTGGTTGCACTACATACTTTGTTTCCTGCATGTTTAATACACCATGACAAAGCATAGTCGATCTAACTAATATAAAGGTTTATTGTTGTTCCATTAATTATAAAATAGGGGAAGTTAAACAACATAACTACTTACAAACTGTTCAATTAAACCTTGATACTTGAACATATACCCACAACCCATACTTAATCCAATGTCGATCAAGTCTTCGGTTGACTCTTCTTTGTACGTTAGCACCTATTAGGGGACATCCATGGATGAGTGTAAATTAATTATTTAAATATGAAGATTGCAACAAATATGAAATCTTAAGTAAGATCAAAAACATAAGTACTCACAAACTTTGCGATCAACCCGTTTCTTCCTTGTTGTTCTGTCTTATGTGTTGAATGGGTTCCATTTTTTTCTTTTATGCAACAAAACAATTGAAAATCATTATTTCATGCGTTAATTAAATTCGATGTATATAAAAGAATAAATCAATGATTACATACCTTTGATGTGCATTGTTGTTGGGATGGCTCCTCTTGCAATGCAATTATGTTCATTTATTTTACCATCTCCTTGTGCACTTTTTTGACATCCCTACGGGCATGTATTGGTTTTGCCCTCATTTGTTCCTTGGAATTTTCATAATCTCCTTGAAAAAAACAAACGTTAGAAATAATCAGGTACACAAATTATGTTTTTTTACATCATAAGATACCAGTGCGTATAGTAAATATGTACACACTAGTGCGTTAACCATACATATATGCACCGATATATGATAGCAGTGCTCTTGCAAAATCGAAAACCTTTTCCAAACTATTGTATTCACGTGGTGCTTTATAAATTAATAAAAGTACCGGTAGCTAAGTATTGTTAATTACGCACCACCAACCCATAAACAAATTTAAAACATGACACTTTCCATATAAAAAACAATATTAATCCCATTTTAAATTCAACGGTGATTTTTATCTGATAATGCACACCGGTGCTCTATCTCTGTAAAATGTGCATCACTGACTGCGAAGGCGTTTTTAAAAATATAATTTTTATTTTAAATTTAGTGGTGCTTTTTACATGAATATGGGCACTAGTGCTCTATATTGGTATAGTACGCACCGCGAACCATGAAGGTGTTTTTGAAAAAAAAATGACAGCGACATGCTAGTTTGGGATCCAATGCAATCAATGTTCCTATTGCAACGGATACCAAACACCCCATATATAAATAAACAAACCCTATAAAAATCTATTGCTTAAAGAAATTCTCGTTGTGAAATATAGAGAGGGAAAGCAAGAGAAACAACAAGGAAGTTAGGGCTTCCAATACCAAAGGTAACTATGAAACCCTTTTATCTTTTTGGGAATGCACTGAAAAATTGCTTGAATCAAATAGGGGAAATATTAATATGATCTATAGAATGAAATCATGTACCCGAAATTTCTCCTCTGCAGATTCGCATGTGACCTACGATGATCCATATCAAATTTGGCTCTTCAAAAACATCCACCTGCTTCAAAGTATTTGTTGGTAAATCTCTCTTGCACAAATCTCCCCTCTAAATTTTGGCAAAAGAATGAATATGGTTTTAATTTACAAACACGTACATTTAGAAAAAAACAAAAATTCTCGCTCAGTTTTCATTGTATATTTCGGCATATTGATGATAAGTGCACACATTGTTTTTTTTGTAACCTACTTTTTGCAGTGTGCTCTATAGTCCTAAATGCACCAATGCGATGTATACTCCAAATGCACAGACAAAAAAAATTCAAATGTAAACAACCACATATAAACGAGCGCATTATTTTTTTGTAACTTTGTTAGTTGGTGCACTAGCATCGGTGTTTTGCTTTGCAGAAAACGTAACTCCACAAATGCGATTTGCATTAACATGAGAGGTGCATAAATACAAATTAAATGATTATTGGTCTTCCCTAACGGGTGACTCTTCCTATCACATGCAACTCTTCATATTTACACTAATATTACAATAACGCAATCTTAAGGATTACGTGTCCAACTCCCCCCCCTTAATCTAAAGTGGTGTTTGTGAGTACAAGCATCATTTTGAACTTTTCAAAATTTTATCTTCCAAGTGCTTTGGTGAAGATGTCTGCAATTTGCTCATTTTTGGAACAATGTCTCAAGTGAATAGTCTTGGCCTCTACATGGTATTGAATCTGGTGATATTTTATGTTCATGTGGTTAGTTCGATCATGGAATTTGGGATTCTTGGCCAACTTGATTGCAAAAGTATTTTCAACTAGAAGAGGAGTATAATTCACTTGTTTCTCCTACAAATCTTCAAGTATTTTCCCGAGCCACG
>ML844132.1:4375-17107 GCA_009831015.1 Picea engelmannii | reverse complement strand
TAAAAATAGTAAATTGCCAAAATTACCAGAAAACTGTTTTGAGCCAGTCGAAAAAGGTGGGTGGCCACTGATATCCACTTGGATCACACACAATCTCTTTCATTGCTTCTGCAACTGCCACATATTCTACCTCTGTTGTGGAATCTCCTAGAATTGGTTGTTTGTGTGATCTCCATTTGACAACTGCTGATCCAAGACTCATGAGATAACCTGAAGTTGATACTCCATTTTCTTTATCTCCAATAAAGGCTGAATCAAAATATCCAATCAGGTTGAAGTCATCCACCTTAGAGTACCTGAGTCCAAAACCTTGAGTTCCCTTCAAGTATTTTAGAACTCTTTTTGTAGCAGACCAATGTACTTCACAAGCCTTTTGCCTAAACCTAGAAAGAATCCCAACAACAAATGAAATGTCTAGTCTGGTGGTAGTAAGATAGGTAAGACTTACCATGAGTTATTTGTACTTGGTTGCATCCTCAAATTCATTCCCTTATTTTTATGTGAGTTTCAAATTATGTTCCATTGGATTATAAACGAGATTACACTCAGCCATGCCAAACTTGTTCAACAATTCTCCAATGTACTTCTTCTAGGGGATGAATATGTACTTTGGATTTTGAATCACCCCAGTGCCCAAATAGTAGTGAAGATGTCCCAAATCTTTCATCTCAAATCCTTTCTTCAACTCTATCTTTATAGATGCAATATATCTTTCATCGTTCCCTGTTATGAACATATCATCTATATATACTACAAGATATACAACAAATTTTCCAACTTTCTTGAAAAACAAAGTTGCATCATCATGATTGTAGTGCTTGAAATTCAATTTCAGAAGATGCTCAGTTAGCTTTTCATACTAAGCTCACGGTGCTTGTTTAAGGCCATATAAGTATTTGATGAGCTTGCATACCTTCTGCTCTTGTCCCTTCACAACAAATCCTTCTAGTTGAGACATGAAAACATTCTCTTTCAATTATCCATTCAAGAAAGGAGTCTTCACATCCATTTGATGAATTTTCCATCTATTCTATGCTGCCATGGAAAATAGAGTATAGACGATAGCCCATTTTTCTGTGGGGGAAAAAGTCTCCTCGTAATCAACACCTTCTTTCTGTTAAAATTTTGGTATGCTCATTTAACCATTGGAAATGTCACATCATTGTCAGTGAACCATAGGCATTCACTATTCCACCCCCAAGCACACTGACCTTTTCTTAGATAGAATGATTACGGCAAGTCCACACTAGAACCAACAGATAAACCCTAGCCACAATACTGTTGCAGCAACATCACAATAACCATACAAAGATGGCATACCTTACACCAAGAGAAGCACAAGAGAGATACCAGAAAGACTGCTACACTATTCCTCCAGACTTACGCCCTCTCCAGCTGCAACTGCAACTCTCCAAACTTGCGCCCTAGCTGCCACTGCAATTCCTCCTTAGACTTGTGCACTGGCTAAGTGAGTGAATGTACAAATGAGCTAAGGCATCACCTTATTTATAATTATTCTGCTAGTGAACTTTTCCCATAGGGCCGACCTAACTTTTTTTGCAAATAGAATTTACTTTGACTTTTTCTGGCAGGGTCGACTTCTCTTTCTAGGTTTCTTATTTCTTTATTATTATTTTCCTTGGGCCGACTTCTCTTCTAGGGTTTCCACACATCTGTTTAATGGTTCTCTTACTTCCAAAATATTCTAATCTAAGTACAAAGTTTACACTTGGAGGTTAATACCTCCCGCAGCTACCAAAACATCAACGCTCCCTCTTGGTGATGGAGGTATTAACTAAGATGTTCTTCTAGCATCCATCCATATCACATGACATGGGCGAAACTCACATGGTCTTGCCGACTAGTCTACAGGTAACATTACCATAGCTACACATGCTATCTCATGATCAAACAGATCATGTCTCAAGTAGCATGGCCACACGACCATCTCATGATCAAACATATCATGTAACAAGTAGTATATCCACACATGCTATCTCATGATCAAACATATCATGTAGCAAGTATCATATACATACACGTTATCTCATGATCAAACAAATCATGTCACAAGTATCACCATCATAGCCGCACAGGCTCTGAAATATGCAGTTGATCCAGTTTACACAGAACTGTGCTACTACCCAATCCAAGCGGAGTTTGGGCAACTGCAACTTGCTAGCTCACATAGAATCTGGCATCTAGTTCATAAAGAACTAGTAACTCGTCAACTCACACATAATATGACATTTAGTTCATAAAGAACTAGTAACTCGCCAGCTCACACATAATCTGGCATCTAGTTCATAAAGAACTAGTAACCTCTGGTTGGCACACCAGGCAACTGGTCCATAATGACTAGACATCTAATCACAAGGATTAGGTGATGTAGTGCGCACACACTACCTATCTAGCCCACGGATAGGAAACACCTCCAACCACACAGGTTGGCCCACCAACTTGAAAAGATGGGTAACTAACCAACCCCAAAGGCATGGCGTTTGTTGACCTTGACAAGGTCATGCTGACTGGTGGCACAGTCAGTAATGTGCGTACCAAGATGATTCAATGGAGTAGCAATTTGCGTACCATAATTTTTCACTGGAGTAGCAATAACTCGATGTACCATAATTTTTCACTGGAGTAGCCCTCTGCATACCAGATTTTTTCACTGGAGTAGCAGTAACTCGACGTACCATACTTTTTCACTGGAGTAGCCCTCTATGTACTGGACTTTTTCATTGGAGTAGCAATAACTCAATGTACCAAACTTTTTCACTGGAGTAGCTCTCTACGTACTAGACTTTTTCACTGGAGTAGCAGTAACTCGACGTACCAAACTTTTTAACTAGAATATTCATACACATCACCATGATTTGTAAAATCAATGCCTAATCATGAACCACCTGTTGTCCACTGGAGTCACATCTGTAATCCATCACACTTCCTCAACACTTCCCACTACCTGGGGAGCACAACACTTCCCGCTGTGTGGGGAACACTTCCCGCTATCTGGGGAACACAACACTTCCCATTATCCGCTCATCTGTAGAGACATACTAGAGCTTCATCGCTCCCTTCTGCACCATATCTTTGGTATAATGGTACATGATCTCAATATGCTTGGACTTGTCATGAAACATTGGTTTCTTCAACAACTTCACACAACTTTGGTTGTCACACCATATACAAGTCGCCTCTAACTCAAGATCAAACAATCCTACAAGCATATTTTGAATGCACACTACTTCGCTACTAGTTGAACACGTTGCTATGTACTTTTCCTCAGCCATACTGAGCACCACACTCGTCTGCTTCCTACTGAACCATGAGATCGTAGCTAATCCCATATTGAAGCAACATCTAGATGTACTCTTTTGGTTTGCAACACTACCAGTCTAATCTGAAACAGTAAAGCCTTGCGGGCTTATCTCACGATCTAAAGCATATATGAGTCCATGGTCAATTGTACCTTTCAGGCACCTCATCACATGTTTTGTTGCAATCAAGTGAACATGTCTCGGCTCAACCATATACCGCAAAACATATATCTGGCCTTATGTTTGTTAAGTACATAAACAAACGAATCATTTGTCTATACATGGTGGCATCCACTGTCTTTGAAGATGTATCACTCAATAACTCTAGATTTGTCAACATTGGTGTAGGCATGGCTTTTACAATCCATCATTCTGAGTTTCTTCAAAATCTCTACAACATATTTTTCTTGGCACAGGAAAATTTCATCAGGTATCTTCCACACTTCTAGACCCAATAAATAATGCATTGTACCCAAGTCTATCATCTCGAATTTTACAACAAGCTTCCTCTTGTACTTAACGATGGGCTTCTCATTGTCCGTTAGAAACAGGTCATCCACATATAATAGTAATATCACTAGTCCATCATCCACAACCTTGTAGTAAGGGTTGTAATCTACTTTACTCTTGGCAAAGCCCAAGCTCATCAGGAAAGTGTGTGATCTGGCATATCATTCCTTGGGTGCCTACTTAGGCCCGTACAAAGCTTTCTTCAATCTGCAGACATGAGACTCCTTCTCATGTATCTTGTGGTTTCTCTATGTACACTTCTTCTGATTATTGGAGCAAGTGTCTTGTCATATTCTTCTCCCTCTTGCTGGGAGACTCTTTTGGACACAAATTAAGCTTTGTACATCTCTATGTTGTTATCTGCAACATGCTTTATCTTGTAGATCAACTTGGAAGTCACCACTAACTTCCCTTCTGGTCTCGGAACCAAGGAAAAGATCCATATCCTAGTTTTTTTGACTGACTTCCTCCTCTGTCATTGTAGCAAATTCTACTTAAGCAAGGTAATCCTCCCAAGAGATCTCACATCTCCTAAAAGTCTCTAAAGCTACGATCTAGCCTCCTCAACTCATGGAACCTGTCTGTTAGTCCTGAAAGTTGTCTCTCTCTCTCTCTCTCCCATCTAAATATGAGGAGGAATACTTTCTGAATGAAAGTCTCTAAGCACCAACTCTCTCTGAGATCATGCTCACTTTGAGTCTCCATGCTCCCTTTGAAGTTTGATTCCCTCCGAGTCTATATAATATCCAGAGCCATATGCTCCCTCAGTATGTGATGATTTCCTCTAAAGTCTCCTATGAATGATCCTAGGGAAGCTGCTCCTCCCTATTGGATTGTGAGGGCCGACTCCCTCTAAACTCTAGCTCCTTCTGAGCTAGTAGTTGGTGGGGCCTCCTGCCTCACCACTGGTGGAGCCATCTATTCCTCATGATATGGCTCATCAATGCTATATATCTTTGCATCCTACAGAGTGTCACGGGACCATGCTGGTCTCTTCCTGGTTACTGCAACGATTCTGGGTAGGCCCTTCTGGCTCTACTAATGCTTCCTCATGATCCGAAGAGTGATCAACTGCACTAGAGGGATTTGTTCGGTCATCTTTGGAGCCTTCTACTCCTTACAATCAATCTCCATACAAGCTACTCTGTATCTCACAAAATTACCCTTCTACGTCCTCTTTTTCTTCGGTACATGTATGTATGCGATCGAGTATACAACTTCTTATCTGGGTAGTATGCTCCATGTATCAAATTATAGACCATCTAATATGTTGCCTCCTGCAACCATCACTATAGATTTCCTTAGAGTTATCATTGGTGACCTGCCCGAAACAATACCAACAACAAGGGAAAACAATAGACAAGAATAATACTCTTATAATAATAATAAAAACAATAATGAGAATAAACATCATAGTAGCTCCTTCTCATAGCTATCACTTGTGACCTACCTAGAAGAAGAGCCAAAGTAAAAAATGCAATAATGAGAAATATAAACAACACCCTTCTGGTGTTGTGGTCAATCATTCCTCCATGGTAGCCTCCATGGAAGTTACAAGATAACATGCCCGAGACAAGAGCAATAAGAGAAAAAGTATAATAACATATCTATGTTAACAAGAATAAAAGACAATTTCATGGTAATCAACATATCATTACCAAGGTGACCTGCCTGGAAGCAAAATAAGAAGTATCTTCTAGAGGAGATGTTAGTTCATCTTGCAAACAATTGCAATACACATTTATATCAATAATACTCACATGATACCAAGTATTCATTGTATTTAGTAGTAATAGAACCTTTCAAGGATTCCTGTCACAACTATAGTGTTTACTTGTAATGTAGCAATTATCAAACTTGATATGTGCAAATTGGAAATTTGTCAATTTAATCAATCAAACCTGGAACCTTGAGTCTTATCTTCAAGAATGAGTGTTTTTGCTTTCCCTTTTAGTCTCCTTTACTCAAGATGACAAGTGTTCTCTCCAATCCGTCCCATGTACTAAGACAATATGCTTTCTTGACAGAAATATGAGTTAGGGAGTATAATGCAAGTAAGCTCAAAAATCTCAACCTTAATCAATCTAATACTTGGACTAGAGTCAGTTCATAACTTTAACTTTGAATAGAGGTTAGTATGATAATCATAACTTCAATATATCAAAATACAACTAGATGTTCATAAGATCACAATAATGCCATAACAGCTAGAGGCATATCAAAACAATAAAACCTGGAGTGCGTTGTTCCTCTGAATGTGCTGGATTTGAGATCCCTCTGGATCTATAATTGTTGCTTGCACAAAAGATCCCTTCTCCTACAAATACCCTTAATATAATGATACAATTTAAACATATACAAGTACATACCTCTGGCAGCAACGACACCATCCGACAACAACGACAAGCAACGACGAATCCAAAAACTTCAAAGTGTTCCAACTTGCAATATGAACATAGCTGGAGATGCGCTAGGGTAAGGCTCACTAGGACAACCAAAAATTAGGCCCAACGTTTTAAAGAAACTTCATTGGGGAATTACAACTGGCACTGCAACTGGCATGAAACAACTAGCATGAAGGAACTAGCACTGTAGACCTAGGGTTTTACGAGGAAACCCTAATTTCTCAACTTCATAAATTTGTAGATCTAATTCGGGGAAAATATGCACCCTACTTAGGTGACCTTCTTAGTGGGTTCAGTAAGTGCTCAACGAGCTTGAAAATGGGGGAAACTAAGGATCTTCCTTCCAACGGTTAGACTGTTATGGAGGAAACCAACTCTGGTACCATGTTAAAATTTTGGTATGCTCATTTAACCATAGACAATGTCACATCATTGTCACCCAACCATAGGCATTCACTATGCCACCCTCGAGCACACTAACCTTTTCTTAGATAGAATGATTCCAATAAGTCCACACTAGAACCAACAGATAAAACCTAGCCACAATATTGTTGCAACAACAACACAATAACCATACAAAGATAACGTACCTTACACCAAGAGAAGCACAAGAGAGATAATAGAAAGACTGCTACACTATTCCTCCAGACTTGCGCCCTCTCCAGATGCAATTACAGCTCTCCAAACTTGCACCCTACCTACCATTGCAGTTCCTCAGAATTGCACACTGGCTAAGTGAGTGAATGTACAAATGAGCTAAGGCATCACCTTATTTATACTTATTCTGCCAGTGAACTTTTCCCATAGGGCTGACCTGTCTTTTCTGGTAAATATAATTTACTTTGACTTTTTTCAGTAGGGCCGACTTCTCTTTCTGGGTTTCTTATTTCTTTGTTATTATTCTCCTTGGGCTGACTTCTCTTCTAGGGTTTCCACACATCTATTTAATGGTTCTCTTACTTCTGAAATATTCTAATCTAAGTACAAAGGTTACACTTGGAGGTTAATACCTCCCGCAACTACCAAAACATCAACACTTTCTGTGCAAATCCTTTTTCCACGAGCCTTGATTTGTTCTTGTCAAGCGAGCCATATGAGTTGTACTTGTTCTTGAATACCCACTTGCAACCGATTGGTTTGGTTCCAAATGGAGGGTCCACCAACTTCCATGTCCCATTCTTGATGAGAGCATCATATTCCTTTTGCATGGATTCTTTCCATTCATCATATTCTCGATTGCTTGGTAAGTCACGCCATCCCAAAAAATGAATGGAACATGCATAAGACATACCCAAATTAACACTACATTTTTGGTTAAAGTCCAAAGACTAGCGATTCATGCCATAAAGGAAGTATGGCATTGTTCCATTTATAAGGGGACCCTAATACTCGCTCAACCATTGCTCAAGTGTCCTAGGGTTTGATTAAAGCCTCATAAATTTCCTAATCAATTCCCTTTTTGTAAACAACAAGACTTTCCTTTTGGTGAAATTAGTAGTAATATTAAGTTTTAAAATACTGTGATGTGCTTCCCAATTTGCTTGTGATCTACATTGTTCTACTTTCTAAACTTTGGAAACTCATACACCTCCCTGAATGAGGATTGATTGGGTCCTCTGTTCTCCACCATTATTGTTTGCTATTATTTTCATTGAAATTATTACTTTAACTAAACTACATTTATATATCATTAAAATTAGAGTAAGTTAATAAGTGGACATACTCAACATTTATAGTGAATCCATTTGTTTTTTTGCATGGTAAAGTTCCACCTAGATCCACTCATTTTTTTTCTTCGAAATTTCAATGATTTAGGTTGTCTTAAAATAAGCCAAACCCCCTGCGGGCAAAGTTCCATGCTCAAAGTTCCTATCAATCAAGTGGAACTGTAACTTCCAACAAAATTTCTATAAAATTTGGGGAATAATTTTCTTCAAAAAAAGATTGAGTTTGTCCACTTATTAACTTGCTCCTTCAAAACCACTTTGAGTTACACCTACTTTATTGCTATGTGAGTGCAACAATAATAGTTGGAAACACCTATCTTGCATCTTGGAATTTCTTCTACAGGTATAAAATGGATTGAGGTAATGAATGGATAAACTCAATCTCTTGTCCGTTAAAATTCTTGCGGTGATTAAACTTTTGTCAAAAATTATAATTCCACATGATTAATGGAGTGAGGTAATGAATGGAGAAACTCAATCTTTTTTTTGTTAAAATTCTTTTCGAAATGTGATTAAAATTTTGCCAAAAAATTATAATTGCACATGATTCATAACAATTTTGACATTGAAATTTTATTGTGTTAAAATTCTTCCCAAAATATAATAAAAGTTTTACCAAAAAATTATAATTCCACATGATTGATAACAACTTAGACATTTGAACTTTGTTATCAAAGATCTTGGCATACTTTAAAACTGCGCTAATCAAATTTGAAAAAAAATATTTTCCCTCATAATTTGAAAAAACTCACAACAAATATTGACCTTATACACCTACTATCTTACTCCCTATAAATTTTCCTCCTTCTATGGATGGGGATTCAAAAGTTGAAGTTTAACATGAAGAAGAAGAAGAAGAAGTAATTTTAACGTCCACGAGGCTAACAATAGCCTATGGGACAGACCGCCTCACACATTGATTTCAACAGTTCAACCCTTTTCCTGTTCAACTTGATGATGAGGTCCCCTAATTTCTCCACTGTCCCTTCGCTGAATAAGCCATTCCAAGAGCTAGCTGTCAAGATATTTATATAGTTGTCCCTGCTGTCTTTGAAGGCTTCACACTCTAAAATGAAATGCTTTTCTGTTTCCACTTTTCCGGAGGTGCATAACACACACCCTTTCTTCCCAAACCTTTTTTGGTCTTTTCCAACGCCCAATTTCACAAAAGAGTTGATGAGAATTGGTTCTTAATTGGACAATAAACATTTTGACTTTCCCTTTTTCCTTTTTGATGATGATTGTATGGCTCTCCAAGATATATTGACCCCTATAAAATAAGAATCACCCTACCTCGATAACTTGCCGCACACCAAGCACACACAACCACAACCGAGGGCATTATTAATATTTAATATTATTTATTTCACCATGCAATTTCGCGCAAAATATTTGAAGCAAAGGAGCATTATCCCACGGATTTGAAATGGTGGGTGGATAATACCTGCAATGGCTACCAACATTTCGACTCCTGCTCATACTACACTCTTTTACTCCACTTTCGGAAGGCCGGTTCTTCCTCCAAACCCTCAAAATTCGAATAAAATTAACTTCTTCGCGACATCTAAATCCACCAAAGCAGTTCAATGCGCTGTTTCATACAGTGAGATTCAATGTTTCCTTCATATTCATTTTCTTTCAAATTGCACGATGAAGCGGCAGAGAAATGATAGGAAGATTGATTTATTTATGATCTATTTTTCTGGTGCAGAGGAGAGGAGCGAGCGCGGTAGAAAACGACGAGAACAATTTCAGGAACAATATGGCATCGATCCCTCGGATTGGGATCTGCAAACTTCAAAGGTAAGGAGTTTGTTAAATTAATTCGAATAATTGTATTCGCTTCACAGTAATAGAGGCACACTGTTAATTTTATTTAATTAAAATTATTTACCACTATAAGGGATAATTAAAGGACGTAGGCATCATCGCGAACTTAGAAATGTTGTTACACCATTTTTTTAAAAAGAAATATTGCTTATGGTAACTTATAGATGTCCTTTGGCTAAGCTGCTGTCTTGAAAGAGGCATTTCTGTGGTGTCAAAATCACTAAGGATTTGCACTTGGCCTCATCCACACTCACACTCACTTTGGGTATTTTGAATAAGGTATCGATGTTAATACAAGCCCGATAACCTCTGAGGCCACACACCAGTGGGCTTAGACACACCATTTATTTTTAAAAGATCCAACTATGTAAGAAGAAAATCAATTTTGCCTCATCCACACTCACACCCACTTGGGTATTTTGAATAAGGTATCGATGTTGTATCGATGTTAATACAAGCCCGATAACCTTGCTGCTTGCCCTGAGGCCACACACCAGTGGGCTTAGGCACACCATTTATTTTAAAAAAATCCAACTATGTAAGAAGAAAACCAATTTTATATTAGGGTTCTCTATGCTGTTTATCAATAACCAGGCAAAACTTCATGTTATGGAAATTAAGCAGCTACACTTCTCTAGTAGATTAGCTAGGCACTCGTTATTTTGCTACCTGTACAGGTCATACTCTTGAGACTCATTTACCTAACTTTGGTCCTGAGTGGACATTTGTATACATTCATTTCATAATCTGATTTCATTTTCTCCGGCATTGGTGAATAAAATACTGTTTACAACAATCAACTGAGGGACTGATATTGTTTTGTTGGTCATTACCTTATATGCAGTCCAGTAAAGTGTCAAAGCAACAGCAGAAGGAGGAAAAGCGAAGGACCTCTGCATCACCTGCAAGCAGTGTTCCCAGAACAACGCATAGGATACTAAAGGTCTGCATTTTTGGCATGTTCTTTTTTTATTATAGAATAAAAAGCTTCCTTTAACTATTAAATTGATCTATCTTTATACACACAGGGCATTTTATAAAAAAAAACAGGGTGGCAAAAGCAGCTTCCATGAGCTAGTAGCCTCTGGAGCCTATAAGCCTAGCTAGCATAATATCAAATAGAAAAATGCCTCGAAGGCTTAATAAATAGACAAGTACATAAAAAAATATAATGTCTAATGTCTAGAGCCAGCTGGTCCACACAGTCCATCCATAAACACAACATAACTCAAGCTGTAAAAGGACTGTTAGAGTTTATATGTTGTTCTGAAGGTGTTTCTTCTTCAGCATGACACGCTTCAGCAGATCCGTACAGTCATGATGACAGTGGAGGAGGTGCAACAGCGATGACAGTGTTGTGGTGCAGCGTGATCAGCAGGTTCTGCGACAGTCTTCAGACCTTCATGGCACACCCAATAGAGTAGTGAGGGCGCAACCATGGTTATTACATGGTGGAGCAATTATGGAGGAGTCAAGAGGGTGCATGCATGCTCGCCAACCTTAGTCTTTTCCAGATTAGGTTGCTGTCTAGAGTTAGTAGACTAGCTTCAGTTCATACTTTGAAGTTGCTTTCTATTTTGACGTTGCTTTTCCAGTTTTCGGAAAAGTGCTCTAATTAAGTGTATATCCATTTTTATAAGGGGCGATGATCCCAAGGATACAAGTGGGGCGCTTTGCATGGTGTGGCCTTCTCTAGTTAAAGCACAAATTCCTACAAGCCCAGCGCATGCATGCAGGTTGGGCGCTCCACTCTAGACACCTAGGGTTAAGGTTTTGTGCATTGTAAACCCTAGCCTACTTCTCTATATACGTAGGCAGGGTATCTATTAGGACATACACAATGAGAGTTTGTAGTGATTGCTTTTGTACAGCTTTTTTTATGGTCAATAAAGAAAACAAATGTGATTTGAGTGTTGTAGATTCTTATTGTACTTGTTGTTACAATGTTCATTTAACTATGTGTTTGTAGATCTAGCATACCCACAATGGTTTTGAGAGTTCATTTAGTTTCTAGCTATCTAGGGTTTTAGTTTCTAGGTTGGCTTACCATGAATTGAAAATCTCAACAAGGATTCATGCTCGTTTTAGGGGCAGGGTCATATTTGTCCGTCGGGGGTGGCCCCCATTGATTGATGATACGTTCTGGATCAATGATGATGGGTTCCCACCCTATTTGAGCTCAGGAGGCTTTTCAGCCCCATGTAACATAATCGCTAGTTATACTCACTGAATCTCAATTCTAATGCAGATCAACATCAAATAAAGTTTTTTGGCTTGGGGAGAGTCAAACGTGGGTTGACCAAGTTTGACTCAAATTCACTGAGTTATACTTGTGATTAATTGCGAGTCAAAATTTGAAAATTTGACTTGTAACTCAGATTGATGAGTGGAACTCCCCAAGGTGTCTGTTATCGCACAGTTTGTAGTTAGGAAAATGGATTGATGAAAAGAGGTCAAACTGGTGTAACTGAACCAATCCCACCCACTGTCACCTCGATGGGAAGGTTCTTTCTATTTAGGGAGGTAAGGCCCAGGGAGACGTCCTTGGTGACCTGGGGTTTTGAGAAGGCAAAGGGTTTAGCAAGGCTAAGTGATAATAATCCCCCTCACAAGTCACCACCTGATCAGAAAGTCTGGCTTATAGCCAATAAAGATAACCGGAAGTAATAACCAAGAAGAGTACCTACCCGAGACAAAGCAACAAGAAACTACATGTGCAAGCTTGCTTGCTGGTTAGTACTTCATATAATCAATGACTTTTTTGATAATAAGCAATTGAGCAATAATATTGAAGAAGTAAATCAATGTTTGTACAATAGCAATGATTACAATATCACTTCTCAATACATGCTAAAGAAACTTGGCATTCGATGTAACAAAATCAACACTTCATAAACAATGCCTTGACCAATCATTCAATTGCTTCAAAGATAAAGTAAA